>JAZGTJ010006859.1:0-23779 GCA_036877575.1 Botia almorhae
AGATAAGCCCCCAAATCTTGGGATGTGAATTCACTCAATACTTACTGAACCCAGGGCCAGATTTACTAAACTTTTGCTCCAGTGCAAACTTTGCACTACATTTGTCTAAAAAGGAATGGGAAAACAGACAAGGGTAAGCAAATAAATGAGAACGCAGACGGCGTTTTAATGAATAAAAGGCACTTAGGACACACTTGAAGCGGAATGCAAATCATCAAGTGCTTGTAAGTTTGCATGGAACACCAAAGAAAAAATGATCACCTGGAGATGCACATTTCAGACCAAGATGCATCTGTTAGTCCGCAAAAAGCTTGCAAGCCAAATGCACTTGCTTTCTAGAGGTTAGTAAAAGCATTCAAATAAGCAGAAGACAGAAAAGTAATGGATAAAATATATTTAAAAGCATGATTAATATATATATATATGTACCAGTATTCTAGCTCCATAACCTGTCAAACTTGAAGTAGCTTTCAGCCTCATGCATGCATGCATTGGCCTTAACTATTTATCATAACAGATAGATGTAGCTTATACCTCAGGCTAACTAAAACATGGGAGCAGAACGGAGGCAGGGAGACTTTACACACTGGAACTGAAGCCTGGGTAAATCTGGCCATTTCTGTTATAAAACACACACATTGGTCTGTGGGCAGTGTGTCCTCCCAACATGGTTTATCACTCATCTGGCTCAGAATGGGATGTTTTATGCTCTGTTGCAATCTATATACAAATTCTTCCCCTGCAAAATGTCGGCTTTTAGCATCTGAACGTGATTTAGCATTTGTTGATTAAGGCTGTTTCTGTAAACTCTAATTTACAGTGATGATGATTGCTGACATTTAAAGGCACAAGAAGAGTCTCTGAATTGTACAAATGGGGGGTGAATATTAGAAAGTGATGTTAGAGAACAAGCGATCACAACACACAGTGCTTGACTGGGAAGAGTCTTCATTTCTGGTTAAATCACACACATTTCAAATCCCAGTGCATGTGATAAAACCAGTAAATATACCAGTACAACATGGGAATACAACGCTGGACCTGTTGATCCAGTTTTCTCCTGTACCTGCAAACTGTCTGTCTGACGTGCCTCTGGCTCCAAACTTGGTTACCAGTTTGCCATTGGACTGAAAGATGAAAACACAGCACGCTTTGTTATCCACTGCGATGATATGACCGTTTCTGTCCACTGCTACACCTTTGGGTCCCATCAGACGCCCAGCACCGATCTTGTTCTGCAATGACAGAGGAAAAGTTAAAAGATGCTCTATATATATATATATATATTAAAAAATAACTGATTAAAAAATGTGACTTAAACATCACCTTGAATTTCCCATCAGAGGAGAAGATGCTGATCCATCTGTTATCATAATCAGCTACTATAATGTCTCCATTTGTGTCGACGGCCACACCTGTGGGTCTCTGCAGTTGACCCGGCGAACGACCTCTGGCTCCAAAACGTACTTTGAACTGCCCGTCATTTGTAAACACCTTCATACACAAGACACATGATTCAATGTAGCACTAATAAAATAATTTAAAAATGACAGCAAGTAATACAGTAGTCCGTTAATTAACGGTATTACAATATTGCCATGTATTATGATATGACTTACCTGTATACATTGGTTGTTGCTGTCTGCTACAATCACCCTCCCACTGATGGAGGCACAGATTCCCTGTAGGTTAGTGAACTCTCCCTTCTCCCTCCCACGAGAGCCTGAGGAGTCAGACAGAGAAATAAGTAACTGTACCACTATAATACAATTTACTAACAATAATTCCACAGTATTACACCTGCCACATGGTTACAGAACTTCATGCAACAGCGTTTTTATTTAAAAATTTCGTTCGTGTAAACGAAAATTCAAACAATTGGCATTTGTATTTTAACTGCAATTTGCAATTGCTTTTTAAAATTGTCCTCAAAAACGCTCCATAGATAAGTACAGTGTACTTATTTTTTCTGGGGCTTTTATTGCTAGCCAATGCTAACAGGAAATGATGGACGGAGTAGTGTAACAAGATCAAGACACGACTCGGATTCAAACCTATATTTCCTACTTGAGCCCCACAACACAAAGTGTCAGCAAAATGTTAACTACTATGTCACTGCTCCAGAAACAGTAGTAGTACATTAATACTCTTTTATTAATTGTTTCCACATTGTATACATACAATTGAGTGTTTCTTACCCACTCTGTAAATCAACTCATCCTCAATAGGGTTTTCCTTCTTTTTGGTGGTGCTGTACATGCTTGAAGGTCTCCGTACTGCTTTCTGTCTGATGTGACCTCCTGTTCCACTGGGTGATTTGACCCTCCTCTTTACATCGTCTGGAGACTGGGGCACATCGGACGGCTTTATTGCCCGTAGCCTGAATGGGCTGCCCCTTACAGGCTGTCCGTACAGCATCAGAGAAAACGAGTACTCTCCTTCACTTTTAAGCGTGTACCCTACCTCATAAGTTCCGTTTTTATTGTCCACTATCTCCGCCTCTGTTGCCCGTGCTCCATCTTGTCCTGTAATCTCCGCCTGGAGCACAGCATTACCAGTTCGCACAAGTTCACTGTCCTTATCCTTGGTTGTAACTGTTATAGTCACATGTTGACCCACAAGGACGTGTCTGAGGCCCTCTCCCGTTGCTACGCTTGTGTGTCCCACTGCACTCGTCGTCAACAGCACACCTAGGTTTTGGATGGAGCGTCGTAGGCCTTCAGTTTCTATCTGGCAGTCGAGGTGGGCATTCTCTTGCGGCCGTTCGGGGAAGTTGTGGCAGGCAAGAGCGCTCACCCGCTCGCTCATCTGTTTTTGGACCAGCAGGACTTCAGTGGCACTGCCATGGCTCAAGGCCTGCTCTGTGAAACTGCAGCTGCTCTGGATGTTCTCTTTCCCCTGAAGTAGAGAGGATAACTGCGCCTGCAGCACCTGCAGCAGACAATGCATTGTGAGAGAGGAAAGATAAAGTGTGAAATGAACCTGCTGAGTGATTTCTGACCTTCTGCTTGGTGGTGCAGATGTTCTCCAGGTCGGTGATGAGTGCAGCTTTGCGCTGGTGAAGCACCCTTTGCAGCTCCTCAAATGTCATGTTGATGTCGTTGACGGCTTCGTTTTTTCTCTCTAACAGCTGTTTTGAGATCTCATTCACAAGTTCGATGGCCGTTGTTAGTTGGGGCAGTCTGGTCAAGGATAAGAATGACAAATGATGGATAAAATGAACATTATTTATCCTTTTGTAAATAACATTTGGACCCTAAGTATATATGAAGGACTCTTAAAACATGTTAAAAATCATTTACAATCACATATAACGAAGACTTTAGCAATATTCATAGCATAATTCTTGTCTTATTATACATGAAGCTTAATGAGGGCCACGGTGTTGAAATCATATGACCAGTAAAATATTGCCCACTTTATTTTGGTAACCCTCTAGTGTCTGGACACTCAACCACAGCTGCTGAGGTTTTTCCAAGCAAAATAGAGTGCATAATTGTTGGAATGTATATAACTGCATATAACAGCTGTCTGTTATGCACTGAGCATGTGTACCTGTTGCGAATAGCATCTTGTTGGTTCTTTAAAGCTGCTTTGTGTTGTTCTAGAACATCCCGCAGCGGAACGGTCACATGTTCCCTGTGTTCCCCCTCTGTGCAGTCCAGGCACATGGCCGTCTCACACGACTCGCAGTAAAACTCCATCACCTGCAGAGGTCACCAGCGAGCCACTCAAGCGTACAGAAGGCTAATGGATTCTCAAAGGCTACTAATGTACACAAACAGCCCTAAATGTCAAATTCCTAATATTTGTGTGACTACGAAGGTGCATAAAAGAAAGCACTACAATATCTTTTGTGTGTTTACCAATAAATAGGGGGAACAATAAAGAAAAAGCAGACCAGTGATAAATAAAACGATTGGCTCAAACGCAGAGGAATGCACAGTGGTTAAAAAATCCCATTTCTCCTACACGAAACATAAATATTACAATCTGAAAGCTTTCAAAACATCTAGCAGATAAATGTTAAGTTGCCTAGTTAATATTCATGAGCCAAACTGGTACGTTTAAATGGTTCCTATGCCCTAATTACAGTTTATTAAGTTAGCATACAAGAAACCATGTAAATCAGCCTAAACTGGTTCTGTCTGAAGATGCAAATCAAAAAACCGTTAATCCTTGCATAAGAAGTACAACATCATAAACACAATGCAGATTTTTCCTGTAGATGTTCATTCCCTCATGTTTCACCACATATGGCCAAATGGTGTTTTATCATCAGGTGAACAGAGGCTTACCTTGCCCTCATGATTGGGGCAGGAGAGCGGTTTCCCAGCAGCTGCCGCGCTCACCGACTCCAGCACACTGCAGGCCTCCGGCCGAGAACATTCGGGGTCTCTCTGCAGCACCTCCATGAGGTTTGTGATGAAGAAGTTATTCTGCAGTGCTGCTACACCTTTCTCAGGCAGGATGGAGGTCTGTCTGCACACGGGGCAGGACAGAGTCAGGGACTGAGGAGGAATGTAATTCTGTAAGCACCTGTGAGATGAAGAGAGGGAAAGAAGGAGAGATATGAAGGAGAGAATGGGTTAATGAACGAGTGTCGCTATAGGTTTAATCACAATACAGCCTACTGACACACAAAAACACAGTGTACAGAGTAACTGTAGAGAAAGCATCAAATGTTGATAGACAGTCTCATTGTAGTACTGTACTCATCTACTCATCATCTATGCAGAGGAAAAAGCCTCATGTCAACGAATGCTAAACAAAAGTCACTGTTTACAGTAAACACACATGCCGTCCTGTCAAAAGATTAATAAGCCATCAATCATTAAGTATGTTATTAAAACTGTTTGCACCAAATTTAAAAGTCTCAAATATGCATTAAGCTGCGGTACTCATGTGATGGCCATGGGTTTGAATCTGGCTTGCATCATTTCCTGTTTAATTTCATTGCTACCCTTTTTACAGCCCATTATTTCTTGTCCTCCCTCTACTTTTACTATAAAATAGCAAAAAGATTATAAAAAATGAACAACAAAATGGAAGGTGTTCAGAATTCTTCACTACCTCTCGCAGAAGGTGTGGAGGCAGGGCAGGACTTTGGGGTTGTGGTAGTGCTCCAGACAAATGCTGCACACCAGGAACTGCTTGTCTATCTGCCGGACCACTGGGCTTGTGCGGCCAGTCTCAAACTTTGCCATGGTGACAGACATTCACAGAGGGGGCCGAGGGCCAGGACACACCTTAACCTGAAATGAAGATGTTTAAAACTTTGAGTCTTCCCCAAGAACACTAATCTCAGTGTCAACATTTCAACAAGTGTTCCTGTAGCTCAGTTGGTAGAGCATTGTGCTAGCAACATAAAGGTCGTGGGCTCGATTCCCAGGGAGCACTTGAACTTTAAGTCGCTTTGGATAAAAGCATCATAAATGTAAAACATTTGAGTGTGGAAATGATGGCCATGCTCATCTGCATTTACGCATTTGGCAGGCGCTTTTATCCAAAGCAACTTACATTGCATTATGCAATACATTGTTTCTGAGTATGTGCAATCCCTGGGATCGAACCCATGACCTTGGCGTTGTTAATGCCATGCTCTAACCACTGAGCTACAGTAAAGCTCATCATAAAGGGTGTGTCATTTTTAATGTTAAAATACATGAACAATTTTTTGCAAACTTTTGTTGTGACACTAAAAATGCGACTGGCTATGAGATGGACTGTTACACACACTCGTAACTCATTCCTGTAGTTTGTTCTTGTCTCATTTTACCAGCCCTCCTGCAGGATTACAGGTAAGACAGTAAATGTAAGGGTGTGACAGCCGGTGATGTCTGCTGAACGACTACCAGCCCAGCAGCTTTAAAACTGGAAGACAATATAACAGATTTCTGAAGTGCACTATTTCATAAGATGTGCAGAAATCTGATTATTAAGCGGTGAGGAGAAATAAATGATGTCAATATTTATGCCAGTTTTTCTCAGATGCAACAACAGTGAACAGACAGAAACTATGTCAAGTCGAGGGTAAGCTGAACCATTGGGTAATATGAGAACAATTTATATTTCAAAGAAAATATCTCGAGGAGAGACAACAAACACAAATCACAAAACCTAATTTTGCTGCACATAGTTCACATATCATAAACCAGGCAGGAAAGCATTTATTATCTATTTAATAGTCCATTACTAATCTTTATATAAATACTTTACATGGTTTTATACATACATGGCTATTCCCCAGCATAAAATGTGTATTTTTAAAAAATTACTTTTGACCTAAAATTCCTTTTATCAGCCAATGTAGAATGTAAAGTACAACATTTACAAGATTTTTATAGACACATAAAACAAGACCCTTATTTCAGGAAAGTGCCTCTGTCTGATTTGTGTTTCGCCCTATTGCTTTATATCTCACTTGTCTGCTCTGTTATGACAGTAAGTGTCTTGCTCTGACTGTCTCTCTGTTTACACTAGTGCTTGTGGCCTCACTACAGTTTTAATAAAGCTTATGTGGGCCCTGATACTTCTGCAGGCGTTTGCTCTCATAGACACATGAGTGTTTGCAACATGAGAATGTTAAACATGTTCGATATAATTTCCCTTCCCTCATTTCACACCTCTTCCCCAAACCCCCATCACCCTCTCTGATTTAGTGTGTTAATGTATGTGGCCTATATTTAGACTCATGGGTAAGTTTAATAAGAGGTCAAGTCCAGGAGCACATAGCTAAGATTCTTGTGCCGACACCAGAAGGAGGAGTCAGAAATGTTGAGAGCGGCGTTTGAGCTAAAAGTTTCGATTACTTCATCATAAACTGACCTGTGTAATGTATGCACTTGCAAACTAAAAATAATTGCTTGAATATTTATAAACAGAGTATTTACTGGTTTGAAACGAGAAACACTCCTAAAAATAAGTGTGCTAACCTTTACTGAAGCTGCTGCAGACATGCAGACACGCAATGGCAGCGTGTTTGGGTACACATGCATACGGCAGACCTGAATCCACCTGTTCCACTGAAAACCTGTGCGAGATCTTACGGGTCAGGCCACTGGTCAGAAACCCTGACCCAGATACAGTGTGTGCCACAACACTGTGTCATTGTTTTAAAAACAAACCCAACAACAATCAGCAATTGTTTATTCAGCTACTTACAAAATGATCCCACAATGCACTCCCACGCGTCCCTGTGTGCATGACGCTTGTGTATATACACAGAAACATCTCTCAAAAACACACTCAAAGCTCATGTACTTCTGACGTCCCTACACCTCACAACAGATGCTGAGCTCTCGACTAAAACTAAAGTGTCACATCCAAAGAAAACAAACAACAAACGATTTTGCCGTACACAGCCACATCAAAATGGCCCTCCTGAAATATCCTGCTTAATATAGCAGCTGTAATTTTGAGAACAGTAACTGGTTTCTGGTTAGGCATTAGCTAGTTCCAGCTAGTCACGAGCTGGTGCAAGCTGGTCAGTGGCTGGATGACCGGCAATCATATTCCTAAAACCAGCATGAAAACACTAAACTGGTATAACAAGCTGTTAGCTGGTTTGTTGCTCAGATCCACTTATCACCAGAGTGGACCAATCAGGAATCAACTGCATGTTCCAAAATGTTTCAGAATTGTCCTCTCCTCGTACCCTGTTGGTAAATCAGGCTGACCAGTGAAAGCATGGAAATGATATTAGGGAAAGCAGCAGACCAGCCGCTCCTAAACCCTTAGTCAACTCTGACCAGCTGCCATAGAAAGAAAACTGCAGACAGAAAAGCATTCTTGTCTTTTGTAGTAACTGCTCGTCACTCCTCCACTGAACACACGAAACATACAAACACACTTATTCACGTGCCAGCAGGACTCAAACAAAGTAGAAGGAGTGGAACAGCACTTACACATACAAAGGCAGAGTGGAGGGTTCTCATCTCATTCCTGCAGGTTCCATTGTTGTTCTCTACGCTACGATTTTAGCAGGGCCTAAAAAGCAGATCCCTTTCACTCTATCTCTTGCCCCTCTCCTGCTTCTGTCGCCCTCCTTCTGCTCGTGTCTCTTCCTCCCTCTTTCCCTCGCTCACTCAGCTGCTTGTCACCACGCCTAGTGCACTCTCCCTGTCTGAGCAACAGCAGTGATGTCACAGGGGCGGCTTGTTAAATCCAAGCCAAGCCCACTGTGATAAGCCATTGGCTGAAGCTCACACAACCTCTGTTAGGATTGGCTGCTGAATGTTATCTTCTCTAAGGCATGGATTGCCTCAGAGGGGAACAATTTTGACTGACAGATTGGGTGGGTTGCTTTAAAACGGCTCCTAAAATGCATTTAAAGTAAAAGAAATCTGGAGCTACACAAATTGTTTTGACAACACAAATGTTTGTGTGAGGTCATGACTGTTCCTTTCATTTATTGGGTCTTATTAGGACTGAAATCATTTATCATCTAAATGAATGCTGATTTTGTTTAACACCGGAAATTATCCTGATTTTGCCTGCTTTTGAACTGACTGACATACAAAGCCCTAAACAATTGCTTAGTGTGATGCTTATGTAACAGCTAACGTCACCACTTTTGGGTGGAGTGACTCCAGATTGTGGGATTATGAGTTCCAATGTCTCTGTTTTTAAGACAAAGCTATAAATTATTGAACAAGCAAGATCAAATATCAAGATATATAAAAATAAATGTGTATTTATGTATTTATTAATGCATGCAAGTCAAAAACACAGAATCTGGAAGGACGTTTTAATCCTTCAGCAGAGCTGACAGAGATTAGATAGTAAAATATCTGTCAGTTAAATCTCTTGACTCTCTGATTTTTTCCACAGCACCTGGCTTTCATATAACACCAACACCTTTTATGATAAATCAATAATATAATAAAACCTAAATTAATACATCATCATTACGTTATATGTTTTGCATAATTAGAGGTGTTTTCAATTATATTTCTTTTTTGAAATATGGGAGAATAAAGGAGGTGAAAATGAAAGCACAGTTTACGCCCAGTATGTTTCTGAAAAGTGAGATACTCTGTTTAAAGTGTCGACAAATGATCCAACCAAATCTTGAGTGACAGGCAATTCAAAATCTTGAAAGCACATCCAATGCCATTCACTGACCTACTAAGCAGTTTTAACTCCAGCTGTCAGGAATTTAGAAATGACGTACATAAATCTTATTCATGAGCTCAACTGGCTGTGCTCACTCATACAGCAAGGAACTTGCTGTTTCAAGGAACTGCAAGGAAGAGTTTGTGCCAATCTGCAATGTCAAATTATTTAAGCAAAACAGAAAAAAGGGTTATGCAGAATATATTTGAGAGGATTATGCATTTAATGTTGCTGTGAGTCTACAAGGGCCGTGTAATAACCAAGAAATAATTAGAGCTCCCATTTAAATTGTGCACAAACAGTCAAGTGTAAATAAAGTTTCCTGCATTAATTAATCTTTCCATAAAGTGCAATAAGATGCTATGCCTAGTCCACTTTGCTCTCCCTGAGCCCTCCGGCCCTGTGCCTGCTTATGTAATACAGCATGTCACTGCAATTACAGAGAGAGAGATACTCCGGCCGCAGGGAACATGACTCAAGAGAATGCTCTCAGGATACTGCAGAGCACAGAGCAGCGTTCAAGAAAGACACACAGATAGGAGGATGAAGAAAAAAACTATATGATATTGGTCTACCTATTGTGTCACCTTATACTGGTGATTACAACGGTTTTGGAGTTTAAAGGGTTCCCACTATGTTAATTCTAACACTACGTGTATTCCTAAGATGGTGTAAAATGAGTCGGAATGTGCATTGGTTACAAGCTACAGGCAAAACAAGTGAAAAATGTCAATTTTGAAATCCATGTTTTGGAAAATTTGCTCATTGTGACTCATTTTGCCAGCACAGGTCACATTTTTAGCTCAGAGATCCAATTTCTGTTTCATAAGTTGATTCACAATAGTACTCAAGAGTATTAAAAATAAAAAAACTTTGACAAAGAAGAATAAAATTTGATCTTAAATGAAAAAAATATTAAAATTGATCATGAATAGTGTGTCCTAATCATCTCTCCCTCTCTCCCTCTCTCTCTCTCTCTCTCTCTCTCTCTCTGTCTGTCTCTCTTCCACTGTGGAAATATTCCTGTGAGAAATTCATGCATTTTTTTGAGAAATGAGACAAGGCCAATAACCTTTCAATAACTGCTGTGTTTGTGTGTGTGTGTTTGGCAGCAGATAATGCCTTAAGCATATAAACTGAATACCTCGGGTGCTTTATAGGAAAGAGTTACTCACAATCGGTTTATCAGTTTAGGAGTATCAATTATGCACTGGCCTCATTTTGTGGTTTCAGAAAGAACTAGTGTTTTTTTGAGGACTTGACCCCTGAGATTTCAGAAAGGTTGTGGTTCTGGAGGGCTCAACCAATAGCATGTAGTTCATATATATTAGCATGTAGTTCACACTCAGTATACACATGCTCTCTCAAGCTTTTTCAGGCTCTCTCTTTAAATTCTCCTACCCATCTCTCTCTCTCTCTCTCTCTCTCTCTCTCTCTCTCGCTCTCTCATTCTTATAAGCAAAATGGCTTAATAATCAAAACAATAGTCAACATGAGCCACTTATAACATTTGTAATCAAGCCAAAAACACATATTTTCCCCTGGACATTTTATGCTGACAGGAATGAAAAATACTCTGATGTCTGGAGAATAATTCTGCTTCAGAGTGAACCATCTGCAGCCCCACTCGAAGACAACATATTAAAATGAAAGATTTAAAAATGATTGTTTTGCTAATAACATGCAGGTTATGTTACACTTGTATTATTATATTACAATATGCTTCTAATATGACTTCTAATACACAAACACAACAGACACATACTGTATTCACACACACACACACACACACACACACTTAGACAGCACTAAGGGTCTCTTTAAACAGCTTTCTTTATGCTGACGTCTTTAATCCCTGACATCTATAGACAGAATGATTCTCTGAAGGAGCTTCAGCTTCAGTATATAAACGTACTGCATCAGTAAACTTTCTTCTGTTTTCCACACAAATGTGAGGCAAATTTCCTTAACTATGTTTGCAAATGACAGAGTTGTGCACAATATATACAAATCAAAACTAACAGAACTACATACAGGCTAATACACAAGTATTGAGTGTTTTACACAAATTGTCCTTCCATCCTAAAGCTAAAGTCAGGTCTGAAGCACTGATGAGGTCGGATGTTTATTATGTGTTGTCCCTGTCAATCAAACAGATAACTCAGGACAACTTCCTGTAGCTTAGCTGGTACAGTATTGCGCTAACAACACCAAGGTTGTGAGCTCTATGCAGGAAGCAAGCAAACCGATCAAATGTACTTTAAATGCACTGGTGGCCATTTAACACTTTAAAGTGTCAAATGCATAGAATTAAAATCACTGATGTTTCACTGCAGGCTTGAATGTGCTAAAAATCATCATTTTACTGTAAGACAGTGTGAGAGGAAAAACATCACAAGCCATCTGCCAAAGAAAGCTAATAACCATTAACTGAGCAGGATTATGGCGAAAGCCAACTTGAATCTCAAAAGTTCCTTTTGTACAGGAACAATGTTTGTGCACAAGAGTCAACAAAACACACAGACTCTTTGGGTGGTTATAAATTGAGAGGCATGGGCTGAACCGGTTCTATTGGCCGTAGTAACTGTGACATCACAAAACAGACTGTACACACATCACATGTGATTTTCTCTCACACACAAACACATACAGAATATCTTGCAAATGATAAGAGAACAATAATGTAGTAGAATAATGTAGAATAGTGGTGACTTAGAGACATAACTGTCACAATAATAGTCATATTATATTACTATATTATAGTTATTATAGTTAATAGTATATCATTGACGTTGACCTTAGATGGGCAGACAGTGCCTATGGCAAACAATCTGCCTCGCTACATTAAAGCAGAAACATCTGTCAACGAACTTCCATCTCACTGACCTTCCATCCATCATAATCTCTGTAAAACTCCAACCAATGGGATGATGCCATTTGTGACCATGACAATCCCTGTTTAACCAATGAAACGCTTATTTGCAAGAAGTTCTGATTCTGTGACTAAAAATTCTATTCTACTCTATTTTCTTCTGTTCTATTTTAGCTTTATAAAATGTAATTTCTACAGGTACATAGTGCTGTTAGTCTCAACACAAGACAGAATTCCTAAACCAGCTGTATTTTTCCAATAATGGGAGAACTCTCCTTCCTAATCTTTATTTATTTTCTCTGGAGGCATTCCAATGTGCCGGCTGGACATTCCAGTTCCTGCATTCCTCTTCTTTGAACATCCATCCCTGTTCTACACACACATACAGACAATGGCATCTAATGTCATTCATTACGTTCCTGTAGTTCCCACAGTTTTTGTTGGGCCACAGGGCTAACAGTACAAGACAGCATTAGCTTGCATTGTCTTGTTCCTATTAAAAAAGATCATGGATAATATTTCCTTACAGAGAGATTTCAAAATGACCCGATTATTATATTAGCACAATTATATATTATAAAAGACACACAATTTTCTGCATTAGACATAAGAGTGAACATTTGAGTCTTTGAAGCTCTTTGTGCAAAGTGTGACAGAAAAGAATTGAGCTTTGAACACAAAGTGTCCATATTTGAGAAATGAGCCATTAGAAAGAAAAAATACATTTGGATCTCTTTAATACATCAATTATTTCTCATTGCCAACAGTGAGAGAAAGGGAAATGACGACTCTGTCCTCTTGAGTTTCTGAAGAGACCAAGTCAACAAACATTTTTCAAACTCTTCCAAGACCGAATGATCTGAGCTATGATATCTGTATCATTTTATACTCTGTGCATTTACACATCTGAGACATTTATGATTCTACATAAACGAAACATATCCAAAACTCTATTACGTCTCTTTAACTATGAAAGAACATCAGGAAAATAAACCACAAGCCAAGATGATTCCACAGTTACTGTACAGCTACTGTATTTCAGTCAAGTTTAAGTTTAAAATATAGCAATATTATAATAAGTATCAGCAGCCCTGCCCCTGATTGAGTCAATGTGTTATTAATATTGCATAATTAATGGATGCATAATTGGATAATGACAATGGTTGTACAGTACAGTACAGTACAGTACAGTACAGTACAATGCACCACCCAAAAAAAGTCAATAGATGCCAAACAAACAAAAGGATGTTTTTGATTACATCTCAGTGGTGATGTTCAGATGCTGCATCATTATGATGTATCTCACATCTTCTGTCTACAGACAGCTCCTGTCATTGCTGAGAGACCAGACCTCACTGTGATACTAAACAAAACCCAGCTGCACATTATCCTAATACACTCATCAAAAATGTAGAAGACTAAAAATCACAGTCCATCTTTGATGAATATACTCCAGGCATAATTAATCACAGGCCAATGCTCCATTTCAAACAGTGCATTTAAATACAAATACTCCCCTGCATGACACTTGTTAGTGGATTATTATTAAGTGCCATCAAGAAGAAAACAGATACACATACATGCCTTTGTATTGAAGACAGCTAATCGACTTGTGTTTACACACACAGTTACAGATAACAGAGATCATTGTCCTGCACACACATGCTGTTGTAAGCAAAGATGTTTGTGATCATGTATCCACACAGTGTCTGTGTCGCTTGTGTGTGTTTGTGCATGTGTGTGCATGCGTGTGTGTAGGAGAGAGAGACTGAAGGGGAGAGGCCAGACACTGCAGTAAATTATTCATCACAGTTCTGCTAAAACCTGCATGATTAAATCATCAGTCAGAAACACGGACAGATGGATGGACGGACAGAAGAATGAAAAGCATGTAGACATGATGACACAACATGGCAACGGAGACACGGGGCAGCCGTACTCACGTGAGTTCTCGCGGCACAGAGAGAGAAAGGGATGAGAAAGAAAAGAGACAGACAGGTCTCAGCACAGCGTCCAAACACAGACTTGTCGAGTCTTGCTGCCCTTCATCCCAAAAGACAGAATTAGAGACAAAGTGAGCAATCCATAAAACAGGAAAGAGAAAGCAGAGAGGACAGAAGATGCAAGCAGGGTGTGAGCGAGCGAGGGTAGATAATGTGTGTGTGTATGAGAGAGAGAGACACTGATAAGGAGCAAGAGAGGGAGGGGAGATAGTGGAAGGCTATTGGCTGAGAGAGAGGGAGGTGGGGATGAGGTTAGCCAATGACCTGAGTGAAGCTGCAAGGCAACAGGAAAATGGGAGAAGAGAGAGAGGACAAATCATTTAGACACAGAGGAATCTCTCCTGAAAGTCTGGTACTGACACATACTGTATGCACTACTGAATTTCTTGTTTTGGTTTCTAGTTAAAATCTAATACATTTACTTGAATGTGTTGCATTTGCTTTACCCAAGTAGCAAATGCTAAAAGCAAGAAAGAAGTGGTAAGAAAATTATTTTAAATTGAAGATTATTATTTAAAAAGGAGCTGTAATATTTTATACAATTTTACATAAATCCCCCAGGGACCCAATTTATTAAAAACCTAAAGCAATTCAATAATATGTATTATTATTATTATTATGATTGTTATTAATAATTTTTTATATAAATATAGTGGAAAACTACATTAAAGCAGCTCACACTCTGAACTGTATCATAGCAACAAGTTTGGCAGGACAGTATCCACACAACAGAGCCCAGTCAGTAAATCACAGATAATTACTCCAAGTTATTTTCAACAGAGTCTAATGATGTGGGCTGCTCTGACTGTTAACATACTGACTCTGCTAGCACAGTTACACAGGATCTGGAAGGGCTTGATCGATGTCAGAGCAAGAGCAAGTGTCAGATCATTTATCTGGAAGCCAGTGAGCTGCAGGAATATTCCAGAATTATTACACATAATATCACAGAGCTGCTCTGACATGAGATCATACCCAAATGTCATCAATCATATCACAACACTTTTCTGAAATTCACCACAAAACAACAAATGCACAAACACAGTAGTTTCAAACCTGAGGTGCAAATCTGCCAGAAACCTCAGATTGGCCTCTTTACTGTGGACACAGTGGTGACACTCTTTTGTTCAGTTCAGTTCAGCTGGGAGTCATAGGTGCATTCAGAATAAGGAGAAATACATTGAAAGAAGAAGAGATAGAATGAGACAACATGATAAGAGAAAGATCAGGGGGACAAGATAAGGAGTAACTGCATGAGAGCTAATGAAGATAAATTACTAAAGAGTTCACACAGAGAGAGAGGGAGAGAGAGAAAGAGAGAGCGAGAGAGACCATCACTGTAGACATGCACAACACCGTAAGACCAAACAAGCAGAATGGAACAGAAAAATAACAGTGTAGAAATTCCGTCTTGCTGGGAGAAAATAACTGGCGAAGACAAATTTTAGTCACACTCCTTTGAACTAGTTCCCAACACCTGGCCTCCCAATTTGGGTTCAATCCATTACTAAGTACTAATCTGAGGGGCAGATTGGGCGGAGAGAAAAAGAACCAGGGGTGGAGTTTCCTAAAGGGGCGTATCTTTGTTGACAAAAGCAACAACTGCATACATGCTGAGGTGGGTGGGCAGGGTCTGCGTCTTATGCCTTGATTTGATTGCACGAGACAGCGATGTTGCCATGGAGACTGCATCCAGTGCAGCAGAACCCAGATGGCAAACTGCCTTGTTTTCCCCTCCACCTCTCTCTCTCTCTCTCTCTTGAAGTAGACTCATATAGGAGGAGCACAGACCTGCAGGACCCAAATTTTAAATTGCATGTGACTGCAGCACAAAGCCAGCACTCGACATCCGGATAGTGCATGTGATGCAGATGTGCTCAGAAAGCCTCGGGGTGGTGATGCCATCACATGTGATGCTGCAGTTTCCCATGTTGTGTTCTTGTAAACAGACCCTTCACAGAGTTCTATACAGACACTCAACACTGCACAACACTGCATCCTGCTCCAGTATCTAATGATGTAATACTGACATTACTTCAACTAGCATTCTGTGCTAGTTAATAATTACATCATATCTGAACACATTTTGCTTTGACAATATCACAGCTTGACTGGAAGTTATAAACTATAAATCTCTCAAGCATGCGGTTTGCCTCTTCTCTCCTCATTAATGTAGTCATCTTTATATAACTAAAACCCAACAGCCTTTATAATCAACCCCTGAGGCACAAAACACTCATAATTTGAAGTAACACCCATTCATGTGACAAACAAATAATCTAATAGTGAACATAAATTATTTCCAGGTTTTTTCTAATCAAGCATCTCACCTCATGCTTAGATAGTCAACTGCTGCAAGTGCAAAACAGCTATGAAACAGTCAAAGCAGAGCTAGCTTAATGATCTGCATTAGCATTTATCTAGAGATCTGTTATTGTTTTTAATATCTTTAGATATGCGAACAGGGAATGCCAGAGTTTAATTGTCTAATAACTGCGTATGCAAAAGCTTCAATATTCATGTGTGCTAAAGAGGGTATATATTAGTGAGTTGTACTCAGAATAAACCAAAGGGATAAAAGCTCATTTTAAAACTCAGTTTTTCTAAATCAATTAAGAAACAAAGTAGTATTACTGCAGAGCCACATTTATTAGTGTATCTGTATTGTTACTTTGCAGAGTACAAAACTACATGCCTGTACACCCGTTCTTTGTTACACGTGACAAATGCAATTGAATATCTTATCATGTGTTTACCACTGTTGATTTAGGAACGAGTACTGTAAGAGGTCAAATACAGGTGAAATTGGGTGTGTTACACGTGACTTTGCGGAGTACTATTTTTACTGATATTAATGAATGACTTTAGAGGGTCACGCCCATTTGTCTGTTTCCCGTCAAAACGTGAAGCTGGAAATGAGTCAGTTCTCTCCAGTATTGTTCTGCTATCGACTGCAAACTTCACCTACTTCCATAAATGTCTTAGAAAAAGACCATTTGGGCTTATAATCGCTCATTTGTAGCCTAGTGTGCATTATGGCTACAGGGTTCAATAATAAAGTGTAACAATTAAAGGCAAAACTACAATTGCATTCGAGGGTTGTTACCGGTTAATCTTAATATTTGGGTTATTTTGAGCTGAAATATTTTTGGTAGTTTTTATTAGTTAAGAAACTCACCACAACATTTTGTTGCTGGTTTCCAAGTTCATGGTAAATAAAAGCGGGACGTCCTTCAATCGTCGTGTTATCTATAAAGAGCAATAAAGAGTTAATTATTCTGTCCTGAGACAGGACAGCTTTGGAAGTGAATCGGATGCAACAAGTAATGAAACAGTTTAAGTAAGAAATTATCCACCTATTCATAAGAATAATACAATTTTAAGAAAAAAATGCGCAAGAATTATTATTTCCCCCACGCGTAGGACAAAACCCATGTTTTCAAAAACATACTGACATCTAGTGGACATTTCTGATATCGCAATCAAAAGCATTTCGCTGTACTTATTACTTGCTTCAGCTGCAAGTAGCAGCAACTAGTTATCTACATAACTAAATAAAATAGATTTAGATAAGTTCACATGTCAAAAACGTTTATATTTCAAGTAAATATCATGACTATTTTGAAATAAACGGTTCAGTAGTGTATAATCTATCATTTTTAATAGTATTTATATACTAGTCGTAGTACACAATGGAATCCTCTCTAATCACAAATAAATGATTATACATTTAACACACTGAGGTCTCTCCGTTTTTTTAAATAGATAATTACTAGTCTACTTACTTGATATAACACAAACAATCCACAAGACTGAGGGGTTGTGTTGTTTTGCCCATAAATGTGTGTTCAGTTAAATCCTTGTTTTAAGTCCTTCTGGGAGATCCTGTGTTTCTCTTACCTTCCCTCCAACTCCAGTTTCTCTCTCTCTCTCTTTCTTGCTCTCGCTCTCTCTCTCTCACACACACACACACACACACACACAGATTTGTTTCACTATATTGATGAGGACATTCCAAAGACCGTCATTGTTTTCATACCAGGCTAATAATTTTTTTTTAAATATTTAATCCCACCCCTAAACCTCATACTCACACTAACAAAACTGTTGACATTTTTAAATCTAAAGTAAAGCATAATTTGGCTTGTATAATTTATGTGCCTTTTAAATTTGCCAAAGCTACGCACATGTTTACTTAAATTTGGTTTACTTAAATGTGAGCTTATTGTTTTTAAACACACTACATAGTTAAAAACACTACTAAACACAGACGGATTGCTAGTTAATCCACAAAAAAGAATACAAACAAAAGCTGTACAAAACAAACATTACCACAGCACAACGTTTTGGCAAACTGGCAGTAATATACAGAGTGGAATACGTTCATTTTCCTTTAAGAAACACAAAAATAGACCTTCTCTATTAACTTCAGAAACAGAGGATGTTTGAGGAGTAAAATTAGACTTGACTGTGAGAAATGTGAGGACTGTGCTGCTGTCTGAAAGAAGACTCTGTGCTCTGCTGTTCTTTTTCCAGGGGGTATTATTTCACTGTGACACCAGCCAAATGAGATCACACTGGAAACATACACCGTCACCTAGACAACGCCACCAGTTCTCCTCATTTGCCTCCTTTATCTTGATGAACAAGAGTGGAGACGCAGTGAGGCTTTAGCAGAAATATTTCAAAGGGAAAGAACATAGAAGAACAAGCCATGGCTAAGACGTTAATAGCTTAACTGGGGAAACAGTCCATTATACAACACTGGAAACATCTTATTGCTTCCTCGTTCAATGCAAACGTGATAACCGTAAAGTCTTACACAGAGTCCCAGATTGCCAGGTGCCAAACTAGAGTAAGAAAGACTAGCCATGAGCTAACCTGCAATATAATGCATTCAAATCAAATGATAAAAATGATCCGATCTGACTTCTCTACAGCAGGCACAGAGATCAACCTTCTAGCTCACTCACTTAAGTAAAAACATTTATCTTCAGTCATAATTGTGAAACTAATGTTTAAAACTTACAAAGGGAGCAGATAAACATACTTGTAGTACAAAGGAAAGACACACCAGATTATATGGTGGAATCCACAATTTATTACATAAAAATTCATGACAGACTTTAGAGACAATAAAACAAAAAGGAAATAGGTTTAAATCACTGAAAGCCAAGAGTAAAAATGAATAAAACCAGCTTGTTAGGAATAACAATGCTGGAGTCTTCAAATAAAAACAAATACAACTTTCAGATGATGACATCTGCATGCAATTACCACCACCATTTAAAAAAGCTCCTCAAAGCTGTACAAGTTAAACCAGTTAAAACTAAGGGCAGGAAATGTTTTTTTTTAACTAAAAGTTTTTGCTCTGTTTCTGTCCCCGAATCGTCGAAAGAACGATGCAAGTGCTGAGGGTTCTGGTCTTTTATCTGGAGAAGGATCCTGTCCAGTGCCTCTCTGAAGAATCTGTCCCAGCTGGAAGTTGGGTCCTGGCTCTTTATCACTGGTAAATGAGACGGACCTCACAAAAGTCCCCTGAGCTGAGCCTCGCTTTGAAGGACAATCTGGTAATGCAGATGTAGCCCTTACACCTGCATTCTGACTGACTGGAGAACAGAACAGGTTGTCTTCAGAGTAAATCCTGCCAGCATTCGGCAGGTGTGGGGACTTGCTGTGTACAGGTGTGTCGGGTAACACCCAAACTCCATCCTCCAGGATATCAACCCTTGACATGTTGAACGAGTGCCTGCGATGGGGCTTGTTAAGGGGAGTGACGCGGGGGCTGAGAATGGTCCACGGTGAACCCAGACCTCCCACCCCATTCTGCAAGGCCAGATCCACCTCTCTAAGCTTCCTCTGTCGAGGGGTGGAGGTGCACACAGTACGAGCTCGGGAATGATCAGGTGTGGCATTTCCATTCAGCCCTCCAATGTAATTCTGAAAGCGGAGGACCTTACCTGTGAGCTCAGGCATTTTATCTGCCTCCTCTCTGTTCTCCTCCTCTTCCTCCACTTCTCCTTTATCCATGTCTCCATTGTTCTTCATCTCATCCACCACCCCTGCGTCCCTCTCCACCCCTGCGTCCCTCTCCACCCCTGCGTCCCTCTCCACCCCTGCGTCCCTCTCCACCCCTGCGTCCCTCTCCACCCCTGCGTCCCTCTCCACCCCTCCGTCCCTCTCCACCCCTGCGTCCCTCTCCACCCCTCCGTCCCTCTCCACCCCTGCGTCCACAAAGGCTTGCCTGGCAGCTTCCTCGCAGTCGCTGCTTTCACTAATCAGCTCTTCATCAATGTAGGGTCCTTCCTTCGATGCAGCGTGAGCACATTGAACATCATTAACAGCACAGAGTGCAATCTCCTCTTTCCTTGGTTCTTCTGGTTGTCGTACCCCCAAGCTCCCAGAGTCACAGATATCAATTTGCTCCTCCTTGGCTACAGCAGGGCTGGCCAGATCATGCTCCTCAACATGAGGGCTGTTGCTTTTGGTGAACTTGATGGGGCTGTCTGTGACAGGCAAGAGTCCGCCGGGCCTTCTGCGAGAAGCACGTTGATTGAGGAAACTCGTCAGGACAGACTCCAGTGCGGAGGCTTTATCAGTCAAATCCCGATCGGAGCAGGTGGAAGTGGAGCGACGCTTGGCCTTCCTGCCCAGCACCTCTCTTTCTCTCTGCTGTCGCTTCCGGGTCTCGGCAGCCTCTCGCTCCTGGTTCTCCTTCAAGACACAAAACAAACTTACATCAGTTTGAAGCAGAAATGCTACATCTCGATACCTGTTTGCATCTGTCACTAATGCACATAATTCACACTAGCAAATATCTGTATTTTCCTACACAATTTATGGGACAGATTCTCAGAAGAACTTTCATGAAGTTCTACCTGTGTAGCTCTCTCAAACCTCTCACAGAAGGAATGAAAGATGGAGCAACACTCTTCCAGTTTAAATGTTTCCGGGTCTTCACAGAAGTACTCAGCCACAGATCTACTGAGGGCGTCCAGCTCCTGCAGGGAGACCTCCACATCCGCAAGCTGCATGTCTGCCATCTGCGCAGGAGCAGACGTATTATTCTATGACCTCGTTTTCAATGTCATTTCATGTAATATGGTACATATAAAAAAAACAAGAGTCAGTTGAATCTCACTTGAAGAAATGCTTCCATCTGATGCTGGAGATCTGGCTTTTTACTGGCGTCCATTTTTGCTTCCTGAATTTTTTCCAGCTCCCTTTGGAAGTCCATCTCCACCTCCTGTTTTTGGATCCTGTATTGCGTTTGTGAATGAAGCGGAAATGAGTCTTTAACATTATTAATTAGTGAACCTAATGAGTAAGTCAGGCATGCATCACACTCACCTGGAAGCTATCCCAATGTGTTGAAGCTGCTCCGAAAAATGCAACAAAGCCTCGTCAATCTGCTGGGCTTGCTGCGATACATAGAGAATAACATACATATAGTCCCTATGTTTAAAAAGTAAATGCATTCAGAAATCAGTATCGAATGCATTTAATGATGAATACAAAATCTTTACGATGGCTTAGCTTACCATCGCTACATAGTGCATAAGGTTCATGCCAGGTTTATTTGCTTTGGTGTCCACCAGTTTAAGCAATGATGTCATCCTGAAGCCAATAGCACTGCCTGCGTACCCCCCCTGAGTGAGATTCGGCCACAGTTAGTGATTATCTGCCCCTGCTGTGGTTCATACAGCTGCATCAGCGTTTCTAGTGAAGAGTTAGAGTGACACTCACAGAGTTCATGTAGTTACCGGCCTTCAGCACCAGTCTGATGATCGAGTGCAAGTCATCACAAGCCAGAAGCTCTGACAGGACGACACAATATGGAGAAGAAACACAAAGACATACCTGTTAATGACAATGTTTTCTGGTCAAGTGGATTTATAGTTACAAAGTTTCTAATTATTCGAAAAACTGCAAAGCATTGCACAAAGTCTGTATATAGCAGGGTTGTCCAGTCCCGTTCCAAAAGGGCCACTGTCCAAAGTTTAGCTCCAACCCTAATCAAACACATCCTCTTCATACATTTAAAAGAAATCCTGAAGACCTTGATTGGCAGGTTCATGTGTGTTTGATCAGGGTTGGAGCAAAACTCTGCAGGACATCGGCCCACCAGGAGCGGGATTGGACATCCCTGCTATAAAGCACTGTTACAGGTAGACTGAGAAAAGTACCATTAGCAGCTGTTGTCATGACAGCGATTGAGTGTTTGATCTCCTCAACAAAGGGAAAAAACTCCTCTCGGAGGAGCAAGCTCTTTAATCTTACTTTATACCTGAAAACACATCACGCTCAAATCAGCAGATTGAAAACGTGACTTACGTTCACACTTGTATCATGATGACACAACTTACCCCGGCACTTGAACCAGCATCACCATGAAGCGGTCAGCCTCATTTAACAGAGACGAATCCCCACTGAACGACATCAGCTTCTTTGTCTGCAACGCGTCAATAGGAGAACAGTGTTAGCAACACCGCTGATCGGTTGACTTTAGCTTAGCATTTACAGCATCAGTTTACCTCCATGTCATCAGGCAGCAGCTTGCGGAGCTCCCTCAGTTTACCAGAAGCGAAGCACAGATTGCCGTGCCTGACAGCCTCCACAATGTCCTTCGCCGACCTGCAGCGTATTAACAGACGTGCATTCAAATCCTACTTCAGAGTTATTTTGTAAACTCTCAGCCGCTCATCATACGTTACACAACAAATGCAATTCAATGTTTGTGTTGATGTGCTAAATGTTGTTAATAATAATTAATGGCAATATCTGCTTTGTCACTTTACCTTTTAAACTGTTTCAGCAAAATTCCAATATTCATACTTTTCTTTGAGTTGAGAATTGAAACCTGAAAAAGGAAAAGTGTCTTTTATCTATTATATATCGAGTGACAGAACCTAAATGCATGTTAAACCTGCATTAAAAAAGATGAATTAATTTCTAAACAGTACAGTACTTTTGAATAGATGCCTTCATAACGCAGACCAGAACATAATAGATTACATGGCCAACATGTAGTCAATGTTTAACATTGACATGTTTAAAATGTTGTCAATATGCAGAAATTATTGGTAAACATCTATTATGTATGAAATAAGAAAGCACTGGAAACCACACAAAGCTGGAGATATCATCTCTGTGGGTCTCAGGTTAAGACAGAACGTTCGATACTGATGCTTTATCAGGCCATCAGTACCTCTCCAGTTCATTAACCTAGACATGTGAAAACTGAGAGACAAAAACAAGCTGTAGATTGGGTAGATGGAGACCACTAATGAGTATTACATGTCACATTTA
Organism: Botia almorhae; assembly: GCA_036877575.1. NCBI lineage: Eukaryota > Metazoa > Chordata > Actinopteri > Cypriniformes > Botiidae > Botia > Botia almorhae. Next base: position 23,302 of record JAZGTJ010006859.1, read on the forward strand.
ATTCACCCAGCTGCTCCTGTCCCGCACCGAGTCTTGCAGCTCAGATCATCTCCTGTGTATCCTTCCAAAACGTATACAGGATCTAACTAGAATATAACTAGGTTTTCATGACAAATCCAGTTAGTAACACCGTTCAGCTCAGATTAATTAATGTCACTTACATTCTCTGACTCCGTTATGGTCTGTGAAAGGCCCCACACACTTTTTCGGACTGTTCCTCCCTTCCGAACTAAACCGTGGTGCTCACTGTGGCTGAAAAGCTCCTCCATGCGCTTTGTGTCCAGCTCAAAGTTCTCGAGGTTGCGCTGGGCTGTCCACACATTGCGTTTACCCAGAACACTGTGTCTGGGGATGGCATCCCAGTTGAAGTTCCGCATTCTGGAGCGCCGATGGACAGTCCGTGTGAAGGGATCCCCCATAGGTGAAGGTGGAGGTGAAGGCAGAGGGGGAGGTGGGGGTGGCAGGGCCAGTGGAAGTG
>JAZGTJ010006860.1:0-14586 GCA_036877575.1 Botia almorhae
CTTTTTACAGGCAAAACACAGTAAAAGAGCAGAAACCTTTTTAACCCTTGCTATAGATTGAGACTTTGCCCAGAGATCAGTGCAGTAGGGAATATTTATTCACATAAAGTAAAAATGTCTTTAAAGAGTGAACTAATCTTAACAGCTAGAATTTTATCTGATAAGCAGCCTGTTTTCATTACCAGCAGATATATCAAATTTAAATCTACTAAAGTGTCTAATGTGGGTGTATGTAATAAGATTTAATTAACAAATTAATTTTTGATGTGTGTTATCTAGTGAAGGCTGTAAAGCGTATTAACAGTATATATCCACGCAGAGCCAGAAATACACAGCAGCTCTTAATGACCATTTTTTAGATAAAGCATTAAATCAATGTAGCACATAAATATGTTACTCTGACTTTTTGTATCCCAGAATGCAATGCAGTCAATCCCAAGTAAATCATGAGTGAAACATAAGGGAATGTTACGTACTGATTTGGGACTTTGCACACATTAAGTTGGGCAAGTGTTGCATACAGACACAAAGTAATGCTGTAATGCCAGTTCCAGATGTACAGTTCAACAGTATATACAGAAGCATTAATAATCATGTCCTTAAAACAATGTTCAAAAATGACAAAAAGTGTGTAAGACAGCTGTGGTAGAATCGCTTACCAATAAAGTTATACCCAATCTCTTGACTCTAGGGTGTCACAGTACTAGCCTCAAAGTTAGATAGACATTAGAATTAGGTTGATAATGCAGAACTACAAGTTAATTTACCTAAAAAGGTAGTTACAATAATACTTTATGTTTTATAGTCTGATGTATTGCCAAATAAAACAGTATATTCAACAAAATTATTTTATATATCAAGAATTTAGTGAGTCATGAAAAACTGGTATCAAATTTTAGAATGCAGCCATGTGATTAAAGGGGAGGAGGTAATAAATAAGAAAAATCCATGATGTCTGCCAAAATGAAAAAGTCATTTTAGAGGTGACGCAATAACTGTTGTGACGTATCTACAACAAATACAAGGACAGCCATTGTTTGTTTACTTGGAATCGTGTGCACAAGTTAATCATTTACAATAAGACCAGGAACATTAAGCTAGTAAATAGCACATAAATCAATTTTGAATAATGACACATTCTGTAAGCCAGAGTTGAAAGGGGCTCTTTTGACATATTGCTCCTCATGAATTCTCTTTCTCTCTCTCTCTGTTTGTGTGTCCCTCTCTCACTCTTTCCCTCTCAGTCTCTGGTGAGTTGAGCTGAAAGGCTCATTCATAGACAGTTATTATGTGGCCATTCACGCTAAGCGCTGTAAACAGACACGCTTCTTTCTGCACCCGCTCCTTTCTGCACCCGCTCACTGCTAATCAGTTGGATGGAACCCCCCTGACATACCAAACAGACTCCTGACACTGGTACATATTTAATGAAGCCATTAATAGGTCTAGTCAGTCACAATTATTGCTGCTTTTGATAGAAAGGGAGGCATTATGTGTGTTATAGGGTTTTAACTGTTTAAGACCAAATTTCTTCTCAAATGTCATAATTGTAGATTTAAGCCTGTGGTAACTGTGCTGATTGTGGCTGAGGTTTTAGGTTCTGCCTCATTTCACAACTTTCAAACTACTGAATAAACTGTGATACAGCAATTGCTGAAATTTTGACTGCCACTTAATCCTTTGCTGTTTGAAGTTGTCATGATGCTGTTGATGCTTTGATGTATGATGTATTTCCCTGTGTTCAATGAGAAACAAAATGATTTTAATTTACATACCAGGAGCTAGAGGTTTAGAGGACAGGGGTTAAAAATCCCACTACAAGATTTTTTGACTGATTTTGCTGTCACAGACAGCTTATTGTGGTTGGTGATGTTTGTTAAGTGTGAGCAGGACAGCGTCGTGATCTGAGCCGGACTACAGCAGTCACAGGAGCCGCAGTGTTTTTAAACCGGTTTGATATTATCCCTGCATGATTATGTAATTTACTAACCAAAATCAGTGTGTTGGAAACAGTAATTTCTTTATCTGCATTGGTCCTGTATTTTGGGATACCTTAGTAATTTCACATTCTTCTGTCATCACTCCTCATCACTTCCTCTGTCCTTCCTAAAATAATATTTTGATGCTTGCCTTATTATTAACAATTACCCACCCAAACAAAAACATTCATTTAATTCTTTGTTTAATACCTGGTTTAGCTGAAGTTTGTCTATTATATCTCATTATTGCTCAACCACACTTCACGTATATTTTTGTATGTGCTTGATTGTCTCTAATTTGTTGAGGTGATCACAGATTGCAACATCACAGATTGCAACAAGCAGTTCAGTTATCAAACAGCTTATCAGGTTTAAGAAAATAATGTAAACGCATCTTAGTGCAAATAGAGTGAATCTGAGCATTTTTCAATCAATATGACAGCCTGGCATCTGCTCCTTACGTTTATGATATGAATTAAATAATTTAAAACAACCTTAAAACAGTTCTCTGTAAATGGCATTTGACCTATTCTGCTTACCATACAGTATTTTTATTTCAATCAAAATACTTGCTTTGTAAACTGTGTGCTCTCACCTTTGCTATTTGCTGTTCTCAGTATAATCATTCTAGTCTCTGCTTCACTGAAATGCCTCAAGCGTCTTTCGGATTTGCATATGGCTGATCTCCAGCTCACCTCACCTCAGTGTCAGTCCACTGCACGCCTGCTGTTAGCTTCTGCTCTCCTCCACAAACATCTGCATTTTATCGCCAAATTGGAATAACACAATCAAAATGCAATTAGAGATTGTGAGTGTTCAGATTGATGGGGAATCATTTGTATTGTATTACATTACACGTTCTGGTCCTCTGGGACTTGTGTCAGGCTGTTAGCAAACAAGATGATTGCTTTTCAAACTGGAATTTTATTGCTGAACTGATCCTGTTCAGGTTTGAGGATTTACGTTTATGTTCTTAACAGATGGTACCAAATCGATTTGCAATAAAGTGCACATGCGTGCCTCATATGTTACAGTTCCCAGAACCTGAGAAACAGTGTTGGGTAGTAGCTAACTAAAAGTAGCAAAATTATTGTTTTAATTTATTATTATTTATTATTGTTATTGTTTGTTTTCTTAGTGTAAGAGTAGGTTAGCTATTTTCATAGTGTAGCTTACAGTAACAAGCTGTTTTTCCCAACAAGTTATAACACCTTACAACCAAACTTCTTTTACCTCACAGTATTGAAATGTCATGTTTTAGTAGTACAGCTAAATCAGAACAAGCTAAATCAGAAATTTGTAATACAGGGAGAGAACAAAACGTTATATAAATTACAGTGCTTTTGATTAGTGTTGTATGTGTTCCACTCTGAAATTTGTCACATTACAAGGTAAAATTGGTTCCAAATTCTATTTCTTGTTGAAAGACGGATTGTATCTACTGCCTCTGAGCCCCTCTTGAGTCCCCTCTTTATTTTGGGTGGTATGGACAAGTGTGAGTTATGGATGTAAGGACCATTAAATGCTTAGTGTTAAATCCTAAACTTCCTGCGGAGCCAAGGCTGTGCTTTTCCCACCGGCTGTGGAAATGGGATTTGAGATATTTTAGGGAGAGTGAGGGCTTTTTGTTGATGTTAGAGTTGGAGGAGGAGTTAACTGAGGTGGAGTGGTGTTAAGGTGACATGTGAAGGGGTATGATTAGAAACAGAACAGCTTTGGTCAGGGTTAAAGTCAGATGTGGCATGGTTAGTTTTGGTGATAAGAACTGTTAACTGTTAAGGATTTTAAAAGTAGAGGAGGCCATGTCATGGGTGAATGTAAGAGTGGAAGAGTGTTGTTATCTTGGGCTGATTTTAGACACTTTCAAGTCAAAATATTCCCACATGATTACCTGTATTCCATCAATTTAAATGTGTCCACAGAAAAGACAAAAACATCTCAATTAATGAAACTTACAGCAAGGTTGAGAGCAGCAGGTGAACATGACTAAATGTTTCTTTGAACAGATTATCAGTTAAATACCATCGCTCTGTTTCCAAACACAGTAAGCTTCCTTACTGTCTGCTGCCTAGACAGCAGCTGCCTTCACACTGGTTTGGAATGTTCTAAGCAGGCCCGGCTCCTGCTTTGAGATGTAAGGTGGGCCAAATGATATTACTGGTCAACCAGAGTTGTCTGTGTGGGGGATTGCATGTTTAATATTTTGCATTTTAATATTCATTTTCAGTGTTATTAATATTTAAATAAAACTGGCCCTCCTGGTGGAGTCTGGTTTCTCCCAAGGTTTTCTCTCCACTTCAATACTGTAGGAGTGTTGGCTTCTTTCCGCTGTCACCATGGGCTTGCTCACTGAGAGACTTCTGACATATAATAAGAGACATACTTTGGTAATGTCACTTTAAATATAATGGCAGGAGCGCTGTGAACAGTTTTAAGGGTGGTATGCACAACAGAATTTTGGTGCCCATTCATTTATATGAACATGTTTTGTTTTGGACTTTGAATTTTTAAAAGAAATTATTTTACAATATGATAGAAACTTGATTCAATGTTATTACATAATACATTACAGTAGGCTGACTGATAGTGTCTTAATGCTGACGTCAATAATCTTCAAGAGTCAGAAATGAACTCTTCCATATTTGTGCCATAGAAGTGATTTCCAGGGGAAGTTTTACTTTATTAAGGGCATTTTTTATAACAACTTGATTAAATGTCTTTTTGTTGTCTTTCATGTCAAATACATGAATGTAACTAATGTATTTAATCAGAATAATGACATACTATTAGGCTTCTACCAATAAAATGTCATCAGCATCAACAAAAGCAGTCTTTACACTGCAGAAGATGCATCTGACCCTTATGTTTTATACAATCATGTTTATTTACAGACTGTACAGACAATACTGCTTAGATGTGACAAATGCATTTACATGACAACTGCATACATGAAGTATAAAGATTATAAAAATATAAATGATAAAAAAGACAAAATTGAAAATTAGGGTTGATGTTTCTTTTTGTTATAAATATGTCATAGATGTTATAAATATAAGAAACAGACATGCGTTACAGAGGGCTGCAATATTTAAACAAAAAACATTATTGTTGATTATTGCACTTGATATTATCATCATTATTAATGTAAATTAATAGAATATATTAAAAATGTTTTTCCCTCCATAATCTTTTAGGATATAGAAACAGCCAGCAGAGAACCCTTTGTACGGTATTTGATTGGTCTGTTACGCAGACTTGTCTTTGCTTCTGTTACAAGCATGACAAACAAACAGTTATAACTGCAAATAACCTGTATGCAGAGAAAGAGCAAAGAAAGTTTTCCATGTTAATGACTTCTGTAAAAAACTCCTGTTATAAAGCTCCATAATTGATCTCTTAACATCTTATCTGCACTTTGATGTTTATCATGACAGCATTTGTGTGAGAGTGCAGAGCTCAGTGAGTGCAACTGAACAAAACTCCTGCGTTTTCAGCGGAGGGTAAAAAAGATTGCTGCCTTTCGGTAGTGTGTCAACTCACAATTCAGGATGCGCGCTGCTGGTGTGTGCTTCTCAAAAAGATGCTGCGCTTCTCGTCAAGTGTGCAACTACATTGTTTCTGAATATCTGAACACTGCACAAATTTTGTGAATGTTATGTGATGTGGCGCCAGGCAGGGCCAAGCTCTTGACTAGGTGGGCCTTGGCCACCCTGGCACCCCCATAGAGCTGTAAGGTATCAAGGTTTGGTTAGTTAGCATGGTTCAGTTGTGGTCCCTGCTAAAGGCCCCATAAGGACCCAAAAAGCATCTCTTTTATTAAGTGCCTGATTTTTTTAGGGTGTTACATATAATAAACACAAATAAACATAATTTTTCCCTGTCTGCTACTTTTCACATCACTGCTGAGGATAATTTCTGGTGATGGGTTCAAGATATGTGCATGTCCTTGTGTTGCCATTAGCCAGTGTTATCAAGATGTCATTTTTCTGTGCCTCCAAAGTGATGGAGTCACTTGAAATTATGGCTAAGGTCATCAGCTTAAAAACATAAAACTTGGTTCTCATGAGCAAAGATGTCAGATTTGACAGATCTGGTGTAAAATAGTCCGATTTTAACTTTTATAATGGTTAGATTAGAACTGTTTGTTATCAGTATTTTTGTTGTTAAAATGACTTCTGTTTATTTTATAAATGATCTTTAATCATTGCCTGATTCTTGATGGATTTTTTATACTGATCTTTTCATAATGAATTATAGGATTGCTTTCACTGCAAAGGATACACACAATGCTGTATCTTTCTAGAACAGAGTAACTGTCGTCAGTACACCTTAATATGCTGTCCACTTATGCAGCTTACTAAGTTTTGAAGCAGAGCCTATGTCACCACATAAGACATCAATGATTGTTCTATGTTATTGTTATGGTGGAGGCTCCAGCCTCTTCTCCACCGCGCCACCAGAGGGAACTGTCACCAGAATATTAGACGTATCTTCAGAACTACACTTCCCAGCATGCACCTCACCAACCGCTGATCACTTTCTACTCTACACCCGATCCTCATTATCTCCTCCCTATAAACCGGACTCAAACACAGTTTTATTGCGAAGTCTTGACTTGCCCCTGTGCAGCAATTCTAAGTGGTTTTCCCTTGTTGTCATTTGATTGCCTTTCTGTGTATTACTTGGACTGCCTTTGTTGTTTGATTGTTTGCCGCCTGCCTTCTTGACCTGAATTGTATTATCGTGTTTGGTTCTCCGCCCTGCCCTGATCTGGTTTGTTATATTGTCTCTGATTGGTTGCTGCCTGTCCTGACCCACACCTGTTGATTACTGCGCTGTTGATTACTCTCTGTTTTGCCTTTGATCTCTGATTACTGTGTATGACCTTCTGCCTGTTTGACTACTCTATTAAATCTACTGCAAATGGATCCAAACGCTTCTGACCCTTCGTTACAGTGATGGTTTAGATCTGATGTGTCCAGGAACACGAATAGAACAGGAACAGCTGTTAGCAGATCCTCATGTTGACCCGATGGCCATCCTCAAGGTCAGCAAGACACCTCTCAGAATTCCTCAGCAGGATTTTCTCTAAACATGTCACCTGACCTCTGCTCTGACAGCATACGGGGTGGTTATCAGTGTTGTGGGTAACTGTTTACTGAGGATTATTGTCCTGTAACTCTGCTTTTATTGGTATTTCAGAACCATAGTAATATATGAGACTTTTACCAATACCTTAAGCTGTTTGTTTTGGCCTCAATAGTATACTATGTGGTGTTTTAGACACACCAAAAGTGCAGCTAATTATAGAAATGGATATGCATGAATTGACTGATTGATGTACGTGCGTGCGTGCGTGCAAGCGTGCGTGCATGTGGGGCATCTGCTGAGTTTACCTTATTTCCTCAGAAGCACTCACTGGCATGGTGCAAACAGGTGGCAAGTTGATAACAATGCTACCGTGACATGCTTTACTCTTGAGCACTTGCTTACTGAAGTGCCTTTAGAAAGCAACATTCAGAACAAGACAAAAAAGGTTGACAGTAATGGTCAAGCTAGGATTTATGGCTTGAATAATTTCCAGTTGATGCAAATTATTTAAGCCCAGGAACAGCTCAGGAACTTGAGGACAGTTCCTCTTGTCAGGACTGCAACAATAAAAGTATAGTTATTCCGCTTGACCTGTTAGTGAGGGTCTAAAACCTTCTTCCATAATGAGATCAAATGCCTGGCACCATATTTTAACACCTGCATTTGCTGAACAGCCTGAGGGCAGTACCAGTCAAACAGTCCCACACCACAGGCTAATGAAGGCACAATGCACAAAAATTGATTACTCTATGGACTGGGTATTTTAGCCCTGAAGTTGTTTATAGCTCTAAAAACTTTTTGGCCCACAACATCTCACCCCCAAAAGTTGTGACAATGATGAGTCTCACAGAACTTGTCCTCACATTCCCGCAGAGTGGGTTGTTGTGGGCTAAAAAGTTTTAGTTATTGCAACTGGCACAGTGAGGTTTATACCTCTGAGTTGGCCATGCAAAGACTGCCAGTCTGATGCCAAGAACTTGTAAAAAAAGATTCAATTCAGATCTCTGAACTATTAATCCCTACATACCAGCGACTTTAGCAATGGGAAAGTACGGCCGGAGGCAGCAAGCTTAACCCTGCAGGACTGTTTTGATCAAGCTGATTACAATATTTTCAAAGAGGCTGCGACATGCTGAGTTTACACAGATTAATATGCATTATCCATCATTGGCTACATCAGCAGGTGGGTGGATGATGTTGTTGTCACAAGAATTTACTAGCCCTTCCTACCCCAAGGCCCTGGCTGAATACACTGAATGCCTGAATGCCTCTACACTGTGGCCACAGAGAGTAGGTGGACTAACCTTTTGACTTCAGGTCCTCTCAGAATAAAACCTTTAGAATCTTATCTTGGGCAACACCAAAAGATGCTAAACACTTCTGAAACATACATCTATAGTAGCTCCTAACTCTGATACAGAGTATCACAGGTTTATGCTGAATTACTATCTGGAATGGGAACTGCTCTGCCTTCAATTGCTAGCATGTAGTGATCAGCTTAGTTTAGCAGTTTGCAGTTTTCATGTAGCTGAGTTTAGCACTGGGCCAGCCCAACTTCCAAACTGTTTACTGTTATTATACTTACAGTTTACAGCTGAATTTTTATAGTTTACTTTGATGTGTAAAGCCAGAGATGCCTGTTATATGTAGGTGCTCTGGTTTTGGAGCACCTACATTTAGTTTGTTTTCTGACACTTAGAATTTAATAAGTAGAATGGCTGTAAACTTCACTCTTCAGTGTGCCTAAAGTGTACTGGGATCTGCAAATGCTAATGCATGGTTTACCAGAGTCCCTCCAACAGGGGATAGTTTAAGATTAGTTCAAAGAGGCGGAACAACCGACAGAGAGACCAGAGCTTGTTCTGTTTAAATGAAAGTCAATGGAGTAGATGCCTCGGTCCACTGATTAAATTGCTTTTGCACGGAAATAGCTAATCACTAATTGACTGCTAAGACGCCAGTCTTTAACATGTTCAGCATGACAATGATACAGATGTCGAGGTTGCTTTTAACACCCATATAGACAAGATGTGTACACTCATGTGAATGTTGAATCTTTATTGTGCCACTGACTTCAGAGCCGTGGAATGCTGGATTGACCAGATGTTAACCTGGCCCTGTTTTAACAAAGAACCTCACTGGATGTTCTGATAAAGAATTAGATTTTCCTCAGACTATCCTGAGCTTTGGCTCTGAACATTAAAAGTAGAAGCTTATCTAAGGCTAGTTTGGTCTGAGAAGAGGCAGAGGCCCGAGACCAACCAGAGTTTTCTCCGCATTGTTGAGTATACTCATTCTGACAGAATCGTGGCATTCAACTTTCAATCTTTGAGGTTAGAACTAACGGCACGGATGTGGACTCAATCTTGTACTTATTTGGCTCCTATGCCCCGCTGAGACAATGTATCTACAGTTTCCTAATGGAGTGCCTGATGAAACATCTTTTGGCACATATAAAGCACACCTGTGCCCGGTCTTGTAAATGCCAGTGGAAGTGAGCTTCAGTAATGAGCTTGTACGTGGCGATAAGCTGCACGAAACCCAGTCTGTCTAACCAAAACCAGGCAATATATGGTTTAAGAGTTACACTGATGCACACATGGTTTTCTAAGTCTTTTCACATTAGAAAAAAGAAAAAGCCCAGCATTATTACAATTAAGATTTTGAATTGTTTATAGAGACAGGGGCAACACTTGTAATGTTTCTTTAAAGGGTCATTTGAGACCCTGTGGCATTTAAACTTTTTTTGTTCTTGGTTAGGGCACTTAAACAGATCATATGTCAGACAGTAAACATCTTAAGAGGGCTTCACAGCTTTAAAAACCTCCTCCACCGTTCCTATTCTTGGTTACAAAGTAAATGTCATTCCTGTTACCCATATAAATTATATTATTTTTGCTCTGTCAGGGCAGATTCCTGTGGAGGTACAGTGTTTTCACTAAAAGGGCTCCTCTTGTTTCCACTGTTGCTGCTGGTGAGGGATGGCTGAACTACAATCTTTGATACACATACAGCAGAGTTCGTTAATTTGCATCTGGATGGGACCCTTTAGCTGCCTTGGGGCCCCATAGCGAAATTATAGGAGCAATCTCCCGCTAGCATAGTTAGCATCTGAAGGATGTTTGTGTGCGCATGTGTGTTTTGGGAGACACAGGTGGTGGGTTTACGGGGGTCTGGGGGGACAGGACAGATGACATACAAGACTTGTTTAGACTGGAAGCAGTCTGGGTCATAGTGTTTTTACAAACTGTTTAAGCCTAAATGTACACACACACACACACACACACACACACACACACACACACACGTATAGCAGGGTTGTACGGCATTCAGAATTGGATAAGGAATGCTTTCAAATCCTGATTCAGTTCCTGAATTGTAATTAAGTCTGCTGTTAAGCAGAACAGATATGGCTGTACACCAAGTGTGGTGTAGTTTTTACACACTTGATTTGATTTAATAGTAAAAAATGATTGAAAACAATAATAATACATCAGTGACGTTTTTCAAGTAACTATAACATCTATATTAATAAAGATTTCCATTTTTAAAATGCCACCTAAAAATCATTATTTAAAAAGTCTGTTGTCTGTTTTGATGTATGTGTAACAGTAATTGTTTTGACAGTAATGAACCATGAAATATGTTTAAGCTGTCATTTTAAATCAAATTCCAGTTTAGCATTGGGAACCACTTAATTCCCACTCATTAATTACAACAGAGACCATTTTTAATGTCTGCCCACCCTGACACAGACAACAGGCTATTCATTCAGGATTGTTAGTGACTCTCACTGAAGAAGTCTTACCGGGCTGCTCTGTTGACTGTGTGCCACACTGCTTGTTATGGTGTAAGTGCTCTTAAATGCTTTGATGTACACATACACACTGAAGCAGACACCTCCAGCTTACAAGTGAAAATAGATGGTCGTTTAATAGCATGTGAGTGTTGTTATGAAGTTTCACACACTCTTTGTTAGTTGCTGCTTTAGTGAAATAAAGAAAAGGCTTGTTTCATATTTTTCAGGAGCTCTCTGTGTTTTTATAACGTTTCTAATTTTCATAAGTTGTTTATAAAGTTGTCACCAGTTTCTTCTGAGAACTATAGGCTTAGCACTGCAAACGCGTGCTACTGTGACTTGGCCTGAATGATTCAGGATTTGGTCCATGTGCTGCAGCTAATCTTGCTCAATAAAGCTTCTAAGTCAAATGGGAATTCCCAACCCAGAGAAACTTTCAATGCTATGGGTTTATCATTAACATGCAATGCAATGCCAACAGTTAAACAGCCTCTTGATTATATATTGATTATTAATTTGTCCATCCTATAATCCTTCATCTTCCACAGGGTTTGTCCATTGCAGAGATGAATAGTGCAGTATTAGAACAATAACTGAATATCAAATGTTTGTTATGATAAATATGCCTTACAACAGTATAATAGCAGTAAGTGACATATATGATGTTGCTGAAATCAGTTTACACAGTATGTGCTCAAAGTTGAACTTTTAAACTTAATTGTTATGCGATCATAGTACATATAATTACAGTATATAAACATTGATGTTTGAGCATGTTGACATTTAGCTGTCTGAAATGTTACCGGTGAGCTCTTAACAATGTCCACAGTACTTTTATAGGTTTAATGCGGTCTTGTTTTACAGGGGGTCGCAGGCCAAACGCAGAGTGCTTATTTCCTGCCTGAATTTGCACTTTCTCCGCAAGGCAGCTTTCTAGAAGACACGACAGGAGAACAGTACCTCACATATCGCTACGACGACCAGGTCAGAGATGCTGAATCACACAAACACACAGTTCACACAGAGGGGATTCATCTGTCTGTTGACTGGAGATCTTTATTCTTTAATTCAGAGTTGTAGTTGTTAGGATGTGGTGATTTCATTTCATTATTTAATGATTCAGGTTCTGTCGCTTCCTCAATAATGCTAGAATGGCTAAATAAAAAAATTTGATTTCAATACTGACTACATAAAAAACTGACTTTTAAGCCCTTTATAATTCATAGGCAATTTAGAGTCGTCTACATGGTAAGCACTTCTGCGTATCATCTGGAGCACATAAACCTACTACAGGTGACTCACAATTCATTTGCATTAGCAGGTTGCTAATCTGAACGGCATAGCATAAAAATGTAGCACAAACAAACAGCCTTTTAGGTAAAATATTTCTTTTTTGCTTAGATTTAGTTTTTTGTCTATTTTAATATTAAAAGAAACATAATTAAAATCAATGTTTCACCCACTTTGTTTGCAATACTGGATGAATTTTACTTAGCTTGCTGCAGTGCATTGTAGGATTGGCTTATCTGCAAGGCTGTATAAGGTGGTACCTTACAGTTTGATCATAGATGATGTCTTTGACAGCTGCATCATTTATAGTCTGCTGTTTAAAACAGGTTGGCTCTAGAAGAGTGACCTCAATATAACGTTGTCTAAGCATGTAATTTATTGATTGGTTGTGCAGAATGGCACTAGTCCATCATGAGTAATGCGTGTCTGTTCATTCATCTGTTCATTGCTGCAGTGAGGACTGCACTAACTGAGAATGATTTGAATTTCATGACCTTCGTGACCTTCAAAAGTACGTCCAGCTAATTCTTAACTTCAATTTATTTAATTATTTAAAACACACCATTGCTTCAAATGCTTTATTGCTTTTGAAAAATAGTTTCTAGTTACAAAACTATTAAGAACTTAATGTCATTACATTACTTTATATGAGCAGATTCATTATGTGCAGCCAGACTCTCTTGCATGTAAACTAAAGTTACAGGTCCAGCTAGAGCACTTTGCTGACCAATCAGCATCCAGAATCTAAAGTGTTATTAAATATTGGAGCCAATTCAGGTCCTGTGGTGTAGATAACAATAGTCATGTATTTGATGTTAATAATTCATAGAAATAATATCACTGACAGGATTTCTGTCAGCAGTGCTTCCTAAGGGGCTTTGGAGAGTTTGCTGTTGGACTGTTTCCATTCGGTATGATCAGCTAAGACTTTCACATCAGCCCCCCGCTTAGGGGGAATTTGGGCCAGGCCGTCTCAGTAAAGCCTCTCTAACAGGAATGTCCAGGTATACCCTAAGTTTATAGGCATTATAAAGCTCTGCCTGACTTTTTTCTTTTAAATGCCTGCCTTGGGAACCATTAACCCAGACCCTCTGTGTGCCACCGATCTGTTTTGAGGCCTGTTATGGAAACCTCAGCCTGCTTCAGTTCAACCCCGTTGGCTGATTCCAGACCAGTTGTGATGTTTGTGACGTGTTGGCATTCTTGCCCTGGATGGCTTTTATTATGGTGATTTTATACAGGAATGTTGTGGTGGTACAGCAACCATGCAAACACGCTGCTTTCTGTTGTTATGACAGACTTCCCAGCATTTCCGCTCATATGGGCTAGTGCTAATCCACTGCTGCTGTGTATTGGCCTTGTTTAAAGTGCACAGGTGCCAAAACATGCCTGCGACTGTGTACGTGTATGGTTTGCATTGATTTCTCAAGCAGACACAGCATTGCTTAATTAACAAAAAATGCCTTGTTTCTGTCCACGGCCTCTATTATGGAAGAAAAATCATACAGCTTCACATCTTCATAATCCTTTGCTGACTGATGTCTCATATTGGTAACTGGTCAAAGGATGTCTGAAAGGTCTCATCTTTCAAAAGTAAATGCCACGGGCCCCAGGACCTGTCTGCAAGCTACTTGTCGACTGTGCAGCGTCTCAGTGCCAGAAACAGGGTGGATACCATCCAGGTCTGTGCCTGCTGAGGTTAGCTACAGACAGACGGCTTTCCCCTACAGACATGGGGCTTAAACTAATAGATAAAACACATGTTCACTCTGAGCATCTCCTCTGCCTGCCGTACCGCCTGTCGGACACGGGCCCATAGTATAAAACAACTTTCCACCCAGCGCCTCATCGAGAGCGTCTGATGGGTTTTTGCCTACCTGCTCAAAACTCTGAGTTTAACCAGCTGGAGCTCTTTGGCTCAGAGCAGCATGCGAGTGCCAGTGTTTCCACTTAGAACGGCTCCAGTCCTTTCTAAAATAAGTGCTCATTTGAAAAGACATGAAGCTGTACAGGCATTTGTGATGAATGGGTTTGGAAGGTGCTGATTCAATTCAGGTCAAGAGGCGAGTTACGGTTTGGAGAGATTTGAACTGGTTGTGAAAAGGTGTACACCAAAGCCAGGGGCAAACTCTGTGGTCTGCGGTGTGATTTGGGTATTTATTCAGGTAATTGAGTATTGACTGTATTAGTGTTGTTTTTGGCGGCCTGTTTTAATTTTAGTTTTAGTCTAGTCTTTGTGTGAAGCTGTCATTTTAGTTTTTATTAGTTTTAGTCACGTTCATACTCTTTTTAGTCTAGTCCAGTTTTAGTCAACTAAAAGTCTAAGCATTTTAGTCTTATTTTAGTCAGAATTATCCATGATTATTTTCGTCTAGTTTTAGTCGACGAAAACTGATGACATTTAGTCTAGTTTTAGTCAGTGAAAAT
>JAZGTJ010006861.1:0-24022 GCA_036877575.1 Botia almorhae
GACTGCGGTGGAAATATTTCTTCGCTTGTCAGGAATGAAAAACGTTCTTACATTTAATGATTTCAAACTCGCGAGTTTATAGTTAAAGCACAGCAAAGAATCATTAATAATCACTAATTAAAATAAACACACACACATGTTGGGTTTTCATTTTTTATAGGGATACTCCATAGATGTAATGTTTTTAATGCTGTACAAACTGTAAATTCTATTTCCCTACACTAACCCACCTTAAACCTAACCATCACAGAAACCTTTATGCTATTTTATCATTCTGTTTGATTTATGAGCTTGTTTCCTCATGGGGACCTCAAAATGTCCCCACAAGATAAGAATTTACTGGTATTACTGTACTTGTGGGAACAGTTGGTCCACATAATGTAGTGAACACCAGAACCCCCCCCCACACACACACACACAAACATATAAATACACCTATGTGCATCTAGATTATTAGTTAACCTCACTAATGTTCGTCAACCATCGTGTCCCCGAACTCACGTTTCAAAGCTAGCACTGTACTTCTATGGTGCATCCAAGAACATAAATAATTTGTCTTATGTGTCTAACAGAAAGCAGAGATTTCTTTCTTCAAAGTAATCCCTATTCATGAACACCCAGGAAACCCAACATCACTACATTAATGCATCCTTCTCTTCTTGATCGCCTTCCAAAAGATTTTGCATGCCTGCCAGGGCTGTTCCTCCCAACTTTGGTCTGTTTCACAAATCTGTCTCAAAGTCTTAGCCCAGGCTTGATTGATTGAGTCAAGCTGCTAGTTACCATGCAAACCTACGCCGTTGCCTGGGAGACCATCACAAAGTGCTTCCTCAGATTTTCAAGGTCACTGGATGGAGCAGGTGAGGAGGGGTTTTGGGGGGTTGGACTCCTCAACAGTTTTAGCCCTGTGGGTGGGGTGGGGGGGTTGGTCTTTCACCGAACCTACAAAATACCCCCATTCAATCTGCTTCTCTACATTAGACATGCTTTCACTCCACATAAGAGCCGCAACAAATTTGTCCCCTCTCTATTATTTTCGTGGCCGAATTCTGCTAATATACAGAAAGTCTCACACATCTAGCTTTAACATCTAGATTTCCATCATGGAAAACGAGGCACTCCGGAACAAATTATGAAGGAAACCACTCAATGTCTTTAAAGCTGTTTATGTTGTTCCAGTGGCATGAAAACCCCAGTTTTGTCTAAAACATATGGACCATGTCCTTATGCTATCCTGGGCTTTCATTCCACTGAATTAATGGAGAAATGAAATATGCTATTTAAAATCAGTCTGGGATTTTTCTGTCACAAAATCGCATGAAGTCAAGATAGTGTTGCCAAGAACAACACCATTAAGTTATACTTATATAAGTTATATACATATGAAATTATTAGTCAAATGTTTTTAAAAGTTACAGAACAAAAAAAGTTTGAATAAACCAAGCAATGGCGTTAATACAATGTCTAAAAAACTGGACGTTTTGAACGTTCCTACAACATTTTTCTTATTGGTATGGAAACGCTGTACAGTTCCAGTAAGGTGGAAAACTACAGCGGACAAATGTTTTGGCCTTGTTTGCGCAGTTAGCTGATTAGCATCATTCTTTCCATTGGGTGTTAAAACTACACCGAAAGCACGTGCTAACAAACAACGTTACATAAATTCTGCCCACGTTGTTTTGCTACACCTACAGCAGGGATCTATATTCAAGTTATGTTGGATGTGAGTCAACGCAAGCTAATCTGACCGATACGATCAATGCCTCCATTACAAGCTAATATTATCAGATTGACAAGAAGGAAATGATGACATTTCACACGCCAAAACCTAAGAAACTAACAATTCCAGTTTCCACTGCAGTACTTCTGCTACACCGCCCACCCTCAGCTCAGCTCTGTGCTCCTGCACCAGTGAGAAGCAGCTAATTATATCTGCCTGTCTCTACTGCCCATTGAGCTCAACATTAGGTGCTGACAAGCTAATACAATCATCTCTACTTCTCCTTCCTCTCCAGGAGAGAGATTTAGCCCTATGTTCCTCAGCCTAGTGGGCTGTTAAATTGAGCGTTCGCAGGGCAGGCGGTCGAATGAGACTTGGCATGTTTAGAGTGTTAACCTTGAGAGCCGAGCGGTACGGACAGAACTCTCCTAGAGAAAGAAGGAGCGCTAATATACAGAGATGAGGTCGGTTCCATTTCAATTCAGGAGACACAATGGAATTCCACGCATGCGACTGATTCATTCCTACACCTCTGTGTATACTTTACACTATGCCTAATTAATTCAATTCCCCTCCTCTTGAACTGTCCGAATCGAAGGAATTGACCCTAACGTGGGTTCTTCGTGGCGCTTATCACACCCAAGCGTTTCACATATCATTTCACAGGGAACGTTCTCAGAACGTTTAAAAAATGTTATTGCGGTAACATTAAGTAGTATCATCACTGCCAATAACAACGGCAAATATTTTTTAAACCCAACATGATGTTATGGGTAGCATTTTGCCATGAGCATTTTTTAAAAAAAAGAAAACCCCTAAACACAACTAATACAAATTCCTATGTCTCTTTAATATCGCACACGCGTTAATCTAATTGTATGCAAAACAACTTGGCTCATTATCCACTTTGAAACCTCTTGTAAAAATTCAACCCCCCCGCAGCAGACAAATATAACCTCTAAAGCAACATTAATTTTGCAGTGCTGCTGTGTTCTCTTCGAAAGATTAGGCAGGTTTAAAATCTGAGCTCGTGTGCTGGGACCAATGTCCCCTCAGGCTCAACACTATCATCTGCAGCAAAATGACTTCGGTAATGAAGAAGTCAGGCGCATAAATCCTCGATGGCCTCACCTCTCCTCTGCCTCCAATCCTGCAGTACAGCTAGTAAAAATTCCCTTTAAAAAATTCATAGCGCAATTTTGCTCAAATCCCTCCCAGCAAGCACAATTATGGAACTTTCATCTCAATTGATTTATGTGCAAGTCTGGAAAGGAGGTAAAGAGCGAGAGAGAGAGAGAGAGGAAGAGAGAGGAAGAGAGAGAGGGCCTAGTACTAAATCATTGTTTATTAAGGGAATACATGTAGTAAGTCTTAGGTGCATCTAATGGTATCTATACCTTACAGATAAAGAGAGAGAGAGAGAGAGAGAGAGAGGGGGAGAGAGGGGGAGAGAGAAGCAGAATTATACTACAGGAGGGTATTTATAATAATTATTGCCACTTATAAATTATAGGATGAAATTCAGGGTCATAAGAGCTCTGTCTCTGTGCTGCTTCACTGTCTACTGTCTACATAGGATGGTGCCTCATAAGTGATTGATTTGATACTGTACATAGGCAGTAACTCTGTAATGAGTTCACATCATTCGCTATCCAGCTATGCTAAGCCAACCACATTCATTTTATAGCTCTGTATTTGTACTATATTGCAAATACACATTTGTGATTTTTCATCCTGAGGAATTTTAGGAGATACATCAGAGACAAAGTGAATGATTCAATGAAACGTTACTGAGAGCTCCATTAAGAACCATGAGCAATGAACGAGCAATGAACGAGCAATCTCTGAGCTAGGGCTGCGCAATATATTGAAAATGACTGAAATATTGCCAACGTGCATATCGCAATGGTTTGCAATAACTAAATGATTTTAATACTTCATAAAGTTATGTGTAGTTAAGGTTTTAAGTCGATACAGATGGATACATGAATGTTTTCGTAACAGTAAAACATGGCTCCTCACTTTCAGAAGTTGACTGTACAAACTTAAAGCATTATTGCATTGCATATCGCATTATTTAGCAAGTTATCGCATTTTTCTTCAAAACCGTAAATTAAACTTTCTTCTGGATGCATGAGATGTTGCCATACATTTCTCATGATGACTCAATTTTTAGATTTAAACATAAGCGTTAAATACCCAATTAACAATTTTAGGTTTTAAGAAAGTTTCCCTAACGTTTCCATAAAATCGTTAAAATCGGTATCCTTAAAAACGTTATTTTGAAAAGTTCTAGGAATGTTCAAGGAATGATAATACAACGTTCTTGAAAGTTCTAGAAATGCTACAACGTCAAGTTTTTTAGACGTTATATTAACGTTACTGCTTAGTTGTAAAACCGTTATTCAAACATTTTTAAATTCTGTAACTTTTTAAAACGTTCCTTAAACATTTTAAAAACATTCCACTAACTACCTAAGTATAACATTTTGGATATGATACATACAAAAAACATTCACCTAATGTTACTGCAAAACCTTAAGAGAACTTTAAGAGAACTAGGAACATTCCCTGTTAGCTGGGTATCCCCCTCCAAACAGCCACAATATCAGACCTACAGGAGAAAACTGGAAGATCAAATAAAATGAAGAAAATGAAAAGCGCTCTGATCAAGCGACTCACTGGTTGCGGCGTCTCGCGTTAGAACCAATTCAACATACTATAAAACCGCTCGAAAAAAACAAATCACGAATAAACAAATAAATAACTCTAATTCCCCGAAATTAACAAAGAGTGAGTTGCGAAGAAATAAAGAGTCAATCCATCATCGATCGATGTACCGCTGTGTCGCGCTTCATTTAGTTCAAAATATTTCCTATTCAGGAAAGCGATTCATCAAAAAGCGTCAACACGTCAACAAAAGTACAAAAAACAAATTAAGTCAAACATTTTCAGTCACATTCCACAAAGACTGCATCTGGGTGAAGTGCAATTTAATTTGATTAAACTTCCTGTTATAATTGGCTCCCATTCCAGGCTGCGAAAACACTGTCGACTGCCGCGCTGAAATCTCAATCAAACCGCATTACGTTTTTATCAGATAAAAATGTAATTGATTTGAAAGCAGACATGATGTATATTACAGCGCGAGCGCGGTGGAAAGCCTCCGTTGGGGGCGGCCTATGGGGATCTCATTAACTCCAGCTCTGAATAGCAGAACACAAATGAGCAGACACTGAGAGATCGGAAACCCACTGTGACAACTGAAGTGAATCTGAATCTGAAGTGTTTATCTCCACTTTTGAAACTTGACAATGATCTAAATCAACCGTTCTCAACTGGCTTTGCTGCTGGATCCAGAATGGACATTGGACATCCAACGCAAAGCAGTCTGGGTAATTTTTTTTACTAGATGTCCACAAACTATTAGAGCTGACCTGACACTCATCATTGGGTTGTGACGTACTAGTCGAAAACCACTTTAAAGGTCCTCATAAATATTTTAAATACAAATTCAAAACAATGTAAGTTGATTAACTAATTCCCTTATGACTGTAGATAACACATCTGAACATGGAGTTAGTATTAGAGTGCTTGATAAATGAGAGCTTGACTACATCAAAGTGAATATAAAGTGAATCACACAGACTCGTGTTGTCTAGGAGAGACAACAGAACAGAATCCTGTAAGATGGTATTATGAACAATAATGAAAATTATTATAGTCATGACCAATGAGTAGACCGGTGCTCATTCTAGTAAAGAGTTTGAATCTGGCTCGCAACAATCACAGATCTTCCCCATTCCTCTGAACTACTCTGCCAATGAAAGTGACAAAAAGACCCCCAAAAATACCCTAAGACTCTTTTTGACTCGCTTTATGAACAAGAAGAGTAACCCAGAGCTGCGCAGAGACTTTTGTCTCTCCAGTGCGAGTGTCTCATTTCCTGTCTGATCCTGACCGCACAGCCCCAGAGCCTTTGTGTCGTTACTAACGGAAACCTGTCGCTAACGGCTAACGAAGGCTCGGAGGAGGAGATAAAGACATAGTGAGTCAGGAGAGGATAGCAGCCCGCACAAGCCCACAGAGATTTACTCATCACATCTCTCTCTCTCTCTCTTTTTGCTCGCCCGCTCTGCCTCATGAGGTTTGCAGTCCCATTGGCCCCGGTAGGAGCTCCCAGTTTGATCCCAGACACAGAAGCAGCCCTGTGAAACGAGGACTCAATTAAAGCAAAATGAGGGCAGAGGGGGAGCAGCTATCTGGAAACAACAGGAACAAATCCCCCCAGAGCTATGGCCTGAATACAGCCTTCGCGTAATGTGATCCATCACGCAGAGCTAAGAGCACACGGTGCTAATGCATTTTGAATAGCTGACAGGAGATCTTGATGTACGATGCAATAGCATTTCCATGCAAAAGCAGGGGAGCAACCTTACAACAAATGAGATTTCATATCGTAATCTATCTGGGTGAAAAATGGGCCGTAACAAGGAAAAATGTGTAGAATGGTAATAATTATTTAGAAAATGTGTTGACGACTTGACTAATGGGCAAATATGGTGCTGAAGATTCAGAATTGGACCACTGGCATGACTCTGCTTGGTCTGAATCTGTTAATTTATTCAAACATACATTAAAATGCAATTCATACAGGAAATATGCCAAGGTTACGTTAATGTTAACTCATTTAGCGGGCGTTTTATTTCCAAGCGACTTGACAGTGACACATTTCCCTGGGAATCGAACCCACAACCCTTGAGCTGGTAAACGCAACGCTCCACCAGTTGAGCTACAGGAACACTAAACACCTGCTCTATTATGTTAATCATATTCAGTCATTATTTTTTCAGTATGATACTTCATATACTGTATATACTGTACAGTATATACTGTAAGTATCATTCTGAAAAAGTACTGTAAGTACAGTAAGTACTGTAAGTCTACTTACAGTATATACTGTAAGTATCATTCTGAAAGAATAATGACTGAATATGATTTTACAAACCTTTTGCTAAACTGTTCTTGCCATAAACATTGTACATTGAAATGCCTCAGTGACAAACTGTATAACATTCCCATGAGAGGTTTATAAACAAACACAGCAAACTGAGTGTAATGAGAGAGAGACAGCGAGAGAGAGAGAGAGTAAGACAAGGGCCATTAATCAGGCTGTGACTACTATGCTAACTTGTTGGATGATTCTGTTCTATATAAAGATCTGGTATTCACTGCAGAGTCAGCACTTTTTCTCCTGGCCTTGCGGAAAGCCAAAGCCAACAGCTGCCTAAGAGAAGACATCCATGTTGGGGTCAGAGCTCTTTACTGGCCCGTAACACAGGAAGTAAGAGACTACTTATGCTTCTCACAACTAAGTGGATCAGGACAAATTCAGCTAGACAGACTGAAAGACAGGAAGCAGTTTGAGGCACTGTAGATAGATAGGTAGATTGAAGTATACCGTATATGCATATGTGTATCTCTTATGTTTCATTCAGTATATCATGATTCGCATGATCACTATTGCTTTTGTTTTAGTTACTCCTTACTTATCTTTATATATCCAGTTTGCCTATTCAATACTTCATATGTCACTGGTTTAGAAAAGCACATAAAACTGGACAAGCTATAGCATTAAGTGACCATTGCAATAACTGCCGATTCCTCCTGCAGACTATTTAGGACTTGATCTGTAAAACAGTGTGACCCAACTCTTCAAAGTGAAGCTCTCGCGTGACTTCAACAGGTTTGTGTGAACATCTCACATTGCATCGGTGACTTCACCCCAAGTAAAATCCACCCCAACCAAGACCTTAACTGGAGACTCATAAAAGCACCGAGCCGACCATCAGTGGATTGTGAGGAACACGAGTTGAAGAAAATGACTCAGAAACAGCCGCTAAAATGATTGAGTGGCTAGCGAACAGAGGCCGCGGTCTGTTTATCAGCAGTCTGGAGGATGCTAACAGGGTCACGCCTCCAGCAACAGATTAAGAGAAAGATTGAAACGGGGCTCGAACTGAGAAGTCGCGGCCGATGGATTTTAAAAATACCTCAGCAGAGCTCTGAGGCTCATGCATGAACTGAAACTGCTGTGAAAACCACAAGACCGAAGAGCAAATGCACAAATCCAGTCAATGGCCAATTTAAAATAGATTGTCTTAAGTACTCTGATAAAAAACCATATCTGCTTCCTCTTTCCATTCACTTCCCTATCTTATGTCAAAAATACTCGTCTTTAATTCTTGAGATACATACTGGAACTCAAAACCGGACTGGTGCTTTAAGCATATCAGTCTGCTAATGTCCCGAAAAACAATAAAAAGAAAATGACTGTGAAATAGGATATAACGAATTTAATGTCTTAATGAAAGATGTTCTGTGTCTTTGAAAATCATCTGACAGTAAGAGTGTGTTGAAATAACTCCAATGACCTCCAGTGGAAAAGTATTTTAAGTGTTGAGAACAAGCGTCGACGTGACGGAAATTTGTTGGCCGTGTTTTGGAGGACCATGTGGTTTTTCACCACGAGGATGAAGACGGTAAACGCAATTAAATGCCTCGTTCACCGTCTCTAGATTTCTGATGTTTTTTGCTCTTTTAATAGTTTGTTTCTATTTACCAAACATGGGATTTTAAGAACAGAATCTACAGTTTAAACCTTAGAGGTGTACATGGGCAAACAGGCCCACACAACTGACTGAAAGCCACACACTCGCATATGTGCATATAAATACCTCCAAACGTGTGAGCTGTCACCCTATAGCACAACATCTGCTGTTTATATCATGTATAATAATATCGCTGTGGTGACCGGTGTTGAGAAAACTACTTTCAGACTGTATTTTTTAAACTGCACGTTATTAGTCATGTAAAGATCATGTCAACTCGTGGGCATCAAACTAGACTGGATACATTTTCAGTACATGCAGCTTATTTAAGTGGCTCACCAACACTCGTGCCAAACATGCTATTTTTGACAGGCCCCTAAAAGATGCACCCGTGTACTTTATTTGCTGTGCACACCCAAGCAGAGGTGGCAATTGTACTCAGGAGATCGAACCCCTTCACACCTCTGCAAACAAAGCCATAGGAAGTGGTTAACGCTGCGGTTCAGCCTTCTCCTTTGCAAAACTCGAAAAGCAGTAATCAGCTTTTTACACAAGCGATTTGTGCGATGGAAAGCCATTTGTGTGGTTTTCAAGGTGCGCCTGTGAAGCAAAAAACAGTCAGATTGAGACCAACCGTGTGGGCCGACTCATACCAGCGGTTTTATCTCACCTGAAAGTTGCAAGAGAGGCGTTATGAAGAACCGGATGCAAAATCTTAACATGTAGGCTACGCTACCCTTGAGTTGCTAAATGAGTGTAGTTGACATCTAATTATTCTTTATTGAGAATAATCGAGTTTTTCAGTGAAAGAGGAAGAGTCACACTTGCACCGCATATGATCGATTCCTAGAATACAAATTCATTAAATGTTGCCGGACGTCTGTGGGTGACACCATTAACGTTCTCAGAATGTTGGCTAATGTTCTCAAAAAACGTTTTTGCAGTAACGTTAGTTGCTAGTGGAATGTTTCCAGAACTTTCGAAATATTATGTTTAATCGTTTTGTTACCTAATGGAAACATTCTTACACCCTAAACTGGTGATTAAACTGGGTGGACCGATTTTTTTTTCGTTTAAAGTGATACATCGACTAGATCTTGTGAGTCAAATTCATACAATCTGGAATGGCCCTCAACCTCAGATGCTAAAATTGGCGTCTGTTTCCGGTCCACAGCTGATAAAAACGCCGGCCTTTGATCAAACAGCTACAAAATGCATGAAAACACAAACAAAGCCTCCGCCGGGTGAGAGATTTTCGGCGAGCCGCATCCTGATAAATGGATCCCATCAGCTGCGGAGCAAGTGCTACAATTACAGGTTGTTCCGGCTGTTGTAGAAGAATAGGTGCAGGGGCTGAGGAGCGCTGAAGCGTGGTTGAGGAGAACTAACAGGAGCTTCTTAAATAATTGCACCTTCCATTTCTCCTCCACCGTGGGCATGCGTCAACTTGAAATTCTGTAATTATAGTAATTGTGAGCTCAACGAAGCAGCCCTCTAATACTCCCCTCACAGGAGTAAATACATGGTACGCCATTCCAAGTGGAGCCAGCCAAACACATCCTCGGCCAAAGCATCAATTTGAGAGCTCTATAGCTAATGGTGGAGCTAACAAGCGCTAATGCCACAATGTCTGAAAGAGAAGAATTGTCAGTCTGTTAGAGTGGGGAGCCTACTGTGATATTGAGTGTTGCAACGCACATGCCTGGTGCTCAAAATGACTGCTGCCATTTTGAGGCAAACAGAATGTCAACACGCAGGGATTAAAGATGAGAACTGCCATTAAACGTGGGGGAATTTGCAACGGGGGTGTGCGGGAAAATATCAGGCGCCCTTAAAGACTTAAGATGGAAGTACATCAACTCATTCTCTCTCTCTCTCTCTCTCTCTCTCTCTCACACACACACACACACAGGCAGTTTCAGAGCAGAGAGAATGAAAGATAGATCAGTTACAGTCGCTGAATGTTAATTACAGTGTTTTACGGTGGCAACGCGATAACGCGTTATTGCTTTCTTTCACGAGAGCCGTGCAAATTTATGAGACTTGAGATCTGAAACAATGAAGCGTGGCGCGGCGTGTCACATCCCTCCGCTCACCTCCCTTTGTCAGAATGATGGGGCAAATTAATTTCCCTTCCATATTTCCTCTCGGCTGTGTCAGAGACAGAGGCCTTGACCGATGAGTGCACACCTTTCCCCCTCCATTTTACATTCAGCCCCTGAATGTCACGTTTAAAATGGAGGCACAAGAAGATCTCAGTGACAATGACAGGAACCAAGAACAGAAATAAGAGGGGGATAAAGTCTAAATATTCAATATGTATAAGTGAGGCCTATTTTAAAATAAACACTTGTTATTTTTCAAACCAAAATGCTATTCAAGTACCTGTGGTGTACAAATGAAGGGCTGCACATTAAAAGAGGTACACATGCGACTGTTGTCTTATAAATCTGTCGCTACTCTTGCCTTTACTGTTGACTTTATGATTTTAAGAACAACCCATAAGTGCAAGATCAGTCATCAGTCATCAGCTGGATGTTGCAAGCTGTAACGTTTGTCTCTCTATCGCCCTCTCTGTTTGAAACATAAAATTGCAGGTCACATCAAATATTTTTATGTATATTAAATGTTAAATGAAGCCAAACATTTCCCGGGAAATTAGACCCGACAGCTCAAATGATGAATTATTATTATAAACTTACCATTGGAAATTGTAACGGAGACCGTAGGTAAGTACAGACTACAGAATCTGGTACAGACTGCAGCAATAAGCAACAATTTCTCCCTGAAGTAACCTTTAAAAATGACATTGTTGGTGTATTCTAAGCTAGTTGGATTCACTTGTATTATATCATGTTTTTGATCTGAATAAAATTCAGTCACTTCAGTCACACGTTATCACATGAACCGTATTAGTTCATCTAATCCATTATCGTCATCTTCATTTCATTATCTTCATCTTCCATTAGTTCACCTGACAGAATATCATACCTTGCAATAACAACTAACCAGGAGGTGGTCAAGGCTAAACAAAGACTGAAATCCCAGCAGCGCAGCTCAAACGTAACCTAATGACACACGAGAAGGTCTTTAATAAATCATAAAAATTAAACCTTCCACTCGCATTCCCAAAGTGAGGTGGGGAATGAAAAGATTCCTCAAATCCCAGAGTGAAGTACTCGCGGACTGAGCTTGGCTACGGATCTAGGTTAATGGAGGCAAGGAAAGCACTAAGCTAAATGCTAATACCAGCGATGCCTAAGACGATCCATTTCTCAAGATTTAGCCAAATCCCAAAACCAGCACTTCAAAGTGTAAGCCCTGACCCTGACAAATGCAACGGATCTCCTGACACAGTCATAAGGAATTAACTCGATGTTTAGACAACCATCTCACGGGCCGCACCCTTAAGCTCTCTCAACAGAAACATACAACAGCTATTAGAAGATGAGTTTGGTGCCATGGAATGTTACATTAGACAGACTGCCTGGAAAAGCTTGATATCGGTCCATTACTTTTATTAATATTGCTGATCGTTTGAAATGTTGAACGGATCAACGGGCCATATGTTGGAAGCCTGGAGTTGCGATTGTCAACAATCCAACCAATCCGGGCTCACATTCTGAAATGGTCACGTTCAAACACCGTGTCGTGTTTATTTCAAACCCTTTCTTTTAATAAATGAATACTAATAATAAAGTGGAGTGCCATCAAAATCAAAGCCATAAGTCAAATTTTACAAGACCTCATGAACTTCCCAGTGGGACTGCTAAAGCTCTAAATACTGGAGCCAAATGTCTAAACCCGTAAATCTGTCTTCCAAGAAAGATCTGCCAAAACTCTCATGCAAAATCAGATAAGATTCACTGGGGAGGGTAAGGAGACAGATCGGGAGTCAGGCTGAGGGAGTGGGGACTGTTCAAACTCAGCTCAAGTGTCAATAAAAACAGGTGTTAACCGGATTAGCTAAAATGCTAAGAGCTTGGCTAATCCTAGAAGAGATCAACGAAAGATCAGTCATCGCTAGCATGCTAATGCTGAGAATCCTGAAGTGAATCAGAGTTTATAAAGTGCTCGGTGTATGTGTGTGTCGATGGAAAAAGGGACAGACTAAATGATTATTAAACATTAATATTCATTAACATTCATCTGTTAAATTAATAATGACAAATAAATCTTTGAGGGGAAAAAAAGCTGACATGGAATGTTGGCAGTATGAAAATGAACCATAGTTTTATTACTGTTTACGCCAAGAAGAATGGTTACTATAGTTAAATCGTAGTAACCACGAATTAACCATTGTCTTGCTACAGCAGCCATAGGTTAACCGTGGTACTTGTAGTAAAAACTTGTAAACTGTATTGCGCTATATCTGCTCACTTCACTGTGGTCTTAGGTTTAACATTGCGGTGCTGACAAGCCTCATGTCAATCACCTAAACTCCAGCATTGACTCCAGACCTCTGAGAGCTGGAGAACATCCATCTAAAGCTGATGCAACGCTCAATGCTCAGCACAAGTGATTTTGCTAACATGATTTTGGTCTGAGGCTCAGGTTTAATGTCAGACCACATATTTCATAATCAGTTGTATTGAAGCTCACACTCTCTGTCTCTCTCTCTCTTTCTCTCTCTCTCTCTCTCTCTCTCTCTCCTCTCAAGCACTGTACCAAGATCAGCCTGTTGAAACTTTGGTAAGCTGCATTTAAAAATGTGAAATTACAGACACCAAATTCTATGATTATTCTTTTTTCAAATTTGTTGTAAAAAATAAAAGCAGAGTGAGGTTGCTGCTAAATTGTTGGGAGATCTGCGCAGTGCTGTCTTGGTGAAATGGTGAACTTCAAGT
The DNA here is from genome assembly GCA_036877575.1 of Botia almorhae. Lineage (NCBI taxonomy): Eukaryota > Metazoa > Chordata > Actinopteri > Cypriniformes > Botiidae > Botia > Botia almorhae. The sequence continues at coordinate 13,179 of JAZGTJ010006861.1, forward strand.
TTTTTCTTAGATATAAAATTCTGGTGGTTGTTGAGGGAAGATCTTGTTCTTTAGTGTCGTTAATCTGCTGCTTACCAGAACGAGATCAGGTGTTAGAGGAACTAAACAAAGCGTCTGCTTGCTTCTTTAAAACATCACGTATGTTCTGTGGTACATTTCCAACTGAGACAGAGTCTGCTCCTCATCTGGAACCTCGGTGTACTTGATTATAATAATCACATAAATATTCATATAAGTAAACCCACTGATAACTCTGCGTCTGTGAACTGAGACTGGGGTTCTTCAATATCAGATCTCTCACACCCAAGGCGACTCTTATGAAAAATGAAATTATTACATTTTAATATTCTTTGCCTGAGTGAAACCCGACTCAACCAAGATTAATATTGAGCACTAAATGAACGCCTGCCGCTCTGTTACAATAAGCAAAACCCTACACAAACTATTCATAAACATCAAAGTACAAACAAATTTTTTTTGTGAGCTACTTATAAAATTTGCCAACTACTTGCCCAAGTTTACATCATCTACAGTATGTTAACAAATTAGGCTGGGTTTTCTCATTGTTCCTCCAAGGTTTCTCTCATACTATAGCCCCTTTCAAACCGTAAAATTACCAGAATAACTTTACTGGTAAATTTACAAATGTGCCGTTCACACAAGCAATAACATTCTGTCATTATACTGGAACCACACCAATCACATACCAACATACCTGTAACCCTGTTGTGGTCACACAGAGCACCTTACCAGAAAAATACTGGTAATGTTTGCCAGAACCGATTTAACAGTATTTTTTAAAAGGTGCCATTCAGATATGACGTCAACTGTAATTTGCCATTAATTTACCAGTAAAGACAGCATGTATAAAAGGGCCCAGTGCTTTCTTGCACGGCTTCATGATCTCTTTCGTTAAAAATGTACAGCGATACGGTAAAATTCGATTGACTGAACTGACAAAGAAATCAACGCTGTCATAATTCACCGGGTTACTCAAGGTGACCGGAAACATGGTTCGAGCTCACAGACGTCTACAGAATGTGTATAAAAATAAAGAAAACATGCAGTGGGGGAGGGGAAACGAATCTGTGAGGGAAAAAACACAATTATAAAGCTTTCTTCAGAGAACCATAAAGTTTTTCCCTGCAGAGCGTCTAAGCACAAATCAATTTCTTTCAGTCGATTACAAGCACCGAGGTTCTAACCTTCATTTGTGAGTCTAATACTCCGACAGTTATGTAGAACACATACCAATTAAGCGATTCTGCTCAAATAAGAGGGCTGTGAACTGACGCGATTATGGAGGCCAAGCCCCTGAGGACTCTGGGTTATCGGCTCAGGAGCAGGAAAGTGAGCAAGAGCGAGGCGAGAGGGAGAGCGAGGGGAGCACAGAGAGGGAACGAGGCGAGAAGGGGGAGGAGTGGAAAAGTCATTTATTAAGTCTAATACTGTGTGAAAAGCTCCCGTGATAATGAGAAGGGCAGATTGTGGTAATGTTGGGAGCGCAGCAGGAAAGGTCAACCTGTATCTGTTTCTGCCCACAGGAGCTATTGCTGGTGAGCAATGTCAGATTTCAGCCGTGTGAAAATGGGCGTGCATGCTCACCCATAACACCCCAAAAGAATATGATATGGCCCCCAATGAGGAAGAGATATCAGGCCTACCTGCTTGTGACCCTTGCGCTTGTGTATAAAGAGGGTAAAACCTCATAATGTGCGATATAGGAGTAAAGATTTGGCTAAAGGGATTTTTGGACCATAAAATGTTTGGCCAATCATTTCATTCGGTCCGCATGCAATGATATGATGTCCTACTTGCCCGTCAAACTATCATCTGAATATCTCCATGCATGGCCTTCGTGTATTTTGGAGCAGGCGTGGCTTTGGAGAGCGCTCCGAAGGGAGGGGGGAATTTAATGCTTTCAAAGCTAGCTTGCTATTGCTAGCCTCTCTGAAATGGCCTACACTAGCCTTAGGTGATGTGAACACATCAGTCACTCCGTGTTGTCAGGCAGTCATTTTTTTCTCCAGAACAAGTGGCAGGCCAAGAGGAATCCCCGCGCACAAAACTCACATATAGCCGCGCAATTTCAGACCTTTTCGTACCTTTTTTAGAGCGCTTTCTTTCGTAGAAGCTTTTAAATAGAAACGTCTGGAACATATACGACTGTACTGGGTTCGTTCTACTACTGCTGCTACATTTGATCTCAATCTCTAAATGTTAAACACACACACAGAGAAACATGCTAATTTCTGCTAATGTATGTCAAGGCGTATAACGTAAACAATGGAACAGTAAAGTAGGTGATGTGTTTCCATGGCAACATTACCTATGCTGCCTATGCATTATAGTATCCTTGTGGGCGGCATGCCAGCAGTGCTGCTTATATACAGATCCGCTAAGCTCTGTTGTTTCAACATTAATGTTTTTACACAACGTCTATAAATGATGATGAAAACATTCGTTTATCGGCCACATGGGCTACGATGCACATCAACCGCAGTTAAGAAAAACTGCACATAGCACTCAAAACGAGATAACATCGATACTTCTTTCTTTGTTGATTTGTATAAAGAAATACTGCTGTGTATATAAATATAATATAGTCACAAAAGAACATGCCGTGTGTGTGTGTGTTTGCTATGCTGAGTTCTACATATTGTTGGCTAGTTTGTCTAACTCTCAGTTTGCGTTTATATGCATGTGTCCGCCACGTGGAACCAAACTTGTAACCCCTACAACCGTCTTCCATCAAATGCTGGTTCATTTTACAACGCTGCTTGTGAAATGTAGGATAATGATTACACTGTAAAGTTTTACCAGTCACGTTAAATGCAGAACATTTCACTTTCCCAGTGAAAACATCAGAGAGACTCAATTCTACTGCTGCACCTTCCTGCATGGTTTAACACTCTTACATCGCCTCATCAAACAGCATGTTCCAATCAAAAGCCGCCATGACCGTGTGGAGTGGAAGCCATTCTGAATATTACTTTAATTTATTATTATTTACACTTTTCTTTTATTCCATTTTTTCTAAAAAATATCTGATCCTTTGTCAGTCCAGTCTGATCAACTTCCAGCTAACAATTTTAGGTTGTTAGAATGCTTTTCCATTAATTAACAAAAACGTTTAAAGTTATTTTAAGTTCTAGAAACGTTCTAAACGGCCAGTTTTTAAACATTTTATTAACATTACTGCTTGGTTGTAAGAACGATATTCAAACTTGTTTTGATTCTGTAACATTTTAAAAATGTTCCACTAAACACTTAACAACATTTTTGATATAACGTTACAAAACATTTGACTAACATTACTGCAAAAATGTTTTTGATAACAGCCGACATAACATCTAGTTTATTTGTTTGTTTGTCTAGTTTGTTTATCTGCAAATGAAAGATGAAGCATTGCATTGTGGGATACGGTACTGCATTCAGTATGCTCTCTTGCATTGTTTTGGTAAAGATGATAGGTCATCCGGGTATGCCATGCACATAGAATATTTGCATATTGTATTATATATAGTAGACGTTAGAATGGTAGCTGGATGTTTAAAACATAGCCAAGGTCATGGGACTTATATGCAAATTACTGGCAGATGCAATTGAGCAGAAATGAAGATAAACTCTGTAGTAGATAAATCTCCAGGAGCAGCTGATGATGTCAGTCTATCTGCCAATGGCGTGAGCGCAGGTGCACATTATCGTTCATGGACTGCGGTAACCTCCGTTCCTGCATTTCTAAACCCAGCGTGGTAACATGGAGGCTGTGAGCGAATGCAGGGGTATAAAAAGCAAATAACAGAAGTCAAGGGAGAGTGAAAAACAAAGCCGAGCACTAATTAGCCAATTAACGAGCAATTAAGCTCCTGGAGCCTAATGGCCTGTTGTCTGGCTCGTTAATGGAACCCGTTAGACTGACAACCCAGTTACTCTAAGTGCTTTACGGTATAGAGAGAGAGAGAGAGAGAGAGAGAGAGAGAGCATAGTATCACAACAGAAGAGGGCCAAGACAACAAGTTCATTTAACTGAATGTTTTGTCATGATATTGAATATTAGGTATCAAATAATAAACCATGAACCTGCATATCTTTACCACCAGCAATGCAGCAATGCATGATGGGGGAATTTAAACCTGCTCTGAATGAATCACGCCTTACATGCCATAATAATAGAACACCATTACTATTCACAATCGTCCTTTCATTTATTTATTTTTGGCTTTATTGAACATCTATAATCTTCTCTGCCTACAAATCATAACAGTAAATATAGAGGGAGCGGCATAATAAACGCGCACAGCTGTCCCTAATTAAAGCTAGCATACCGCGCTAATACATGCTAATGGAATGTGAGCTAATATTTGACGGTTCCACGCTGTCAGGGCCCGTTTTTATTAGCCGTAGACGAGCGAGATATCTCTTCATGAAAATGCATGCAAGTGAAAAGAACGAGAGCTGCAGGTTTTGCAAATTGGAGCAGAAATGAGCTACGCTTAAAAATGCCTTTTCAACTCGCAGCATTATTAGCTTTTGACTAATTTTCTTGCCTAATTACATACTCTTTGAGGAAAATTTCAGAGCTATTAATAATGTACTTGGAGTAATTAGCAACATAAATATTTATAATGAGCTAGATTACCCATGCATGCATGGGTGTGTGTGCGTGCATGAAAATAAGATGAACTGTCACACCAATTAAAGGGCCTCCATTTGGGTTATTTAACAATTTATCCTGCGAACCGATAGGTTTTTACTCTGGTATTTACCTTTATTTGACATGTTACCATGGTAATTCAGCAGTTTACACATTTGTTAACATTTTTGCCATATTCTAATAAAAAGAAGGGACCCAGCTGCTCTTTAGCTTATTTAGCCGGTCTTTCAAGTGCCCAAAATCCATCTAAAACCAGTTTAGGCTAGTTCAGGCCTAACACGCGTACAATAAAGTTTCTAGACTGTTAATCGTGGGTAAATCAAAGTACACCTGTGTGGTCGCCGTTATCGCCGATGGTGATTCTAACTGACAAAATCTCATTGGTCGTTAGCATTAAGCCTCGTCCCTGTGCTGAGAGGCTCCAGACCTCCAACTGAACTGAGCCAGATGGAGGGCCCATTAAGAATTAATTGACTTGTCAAGCGGTCAGACCGCTCTGTGGTGGAGATGGAAATAATTGCAGATGGGAAGTGAAAAGGGCTGTGACGTCCAGCGGGCGAGCGCGGTCTCACGCGGAGCGCGCCTTAGACGTGTTCTGCCCAACATGCCTACCGGCCCTCCTGTCTCGCCCTTTTCTCGTTCACACTCTCTGACCGGCGCTAATTACAACGCCCTCGGAATGTGCTACACTAAAAGGTCAACGCAAGTGGCAAGCCGACATTAAATATCAAAGTAATCTCCTTTTACATGACACACACACACACAGCGAGAGCGTTGTTACCGCTGGCCTAGCATGTTAATCTGTTGAAGGTTGGAGTTACGTTGCTTCACGGGGATGATGTTTACCTTTAAGATGACACTAAGGAAAACTATTCGGAATTCCTAGAGAACACTGTGGAAAACACGGGGAACAATAACAAGAGGATACTGGCATGGAATGACAAAATTGATCATACAATACAAATCAATAAAGAAGCGACAAGGTCTGTGTCATTGATCCACTAAAGCTTTTTCTAAACCACAAATAAGGCTCACTTAAGACAGGCTGAATCTAGACCCTCATGAAACGAAAGACAGAACAATGAAGCATTTCGTCTGCAAGAGTTTGTCAGGAGCAAATAATAAAATTCTCCAGCTCTGGAAGGCAAATATGAACCTGAGGAATTGTAAACATAAAGAGGTGTCGCATAGCCCTCGTGTTTGGATATGTATTAATGTCTCACGTTAATGTGTGACATTTCACGAGCCTCAAATATAAGGAATGATCTTTCTCAACAACTGTATTTACTGGTCAAACATCCAGATGAACGAACTAAAACAACTCAACAACAATTTAATTGTGACACTGTTTATTTTTGAAGAAATTCTTGGTCTACTGTAAAAATGAGAGAACGTGTGACATTTGCTATGGTATATTTAAATAAATGTTATATGGTATGTATTCATTAATATGAATCTTTATTGGGCAAACACTATGAAGGGCTATTGAAAAAGGAACCTGCATCTCCAAGGAACCTGTCAGGCACCCACAGCTGCTGTTGGTTCTCCACACAGTTTTTGTTCCAGTAACCATTCAGCAGCGTCTTCCACTATTTTAATTGACGTCTTTCGCAGCATGCGCTGGCAGCTAATTCTGTGCGGTATCCATGCAGCGGAGCATCGCATTACAAACCGTGACGCATTATAGCGCATTGTCACAAGGTCACTGGACGTTTTGGACATTTGTGCTGTATTATAAAAAGTGTTTTATACTGTTCTATAAATTGCTTAATTAATGGCTGTCTCATATTAAGCTGGAACAGTTGAAAATATTGTAACAAAAATACATCCTCATGCTTGTTAGGAGCTATTTATAACCAGCAAACCAGCTCAAGTTGACCTGTGTTCTAAGCAGCACCGAATAAAGCCAGTTACCAGGTAAGACACATTTTTAAGATACCTTGTTTGGTAAAGCTACAGAACCTGCAGAAATGAACTAGTTAGCTAATTATTATAACTCTTTCCAGAAAATTACCTTTTTCTTTACGATGTTTATCTTGGATGCTAAAGGTTTTTGTCATTAGCTGTCTGTGGTGATGCTTACATACAATATTCAACACACTGAAGACTAAATAAAAAAAATGAGCAATAATAAGGTAACCAATGTGTTATTCCTTATGATGCTTAAATGACAATCGCTTGTGCTGTTTATCATTAAAATATTTAAAAAAAATCAGCGAAACTATTCTGCAATCATAAAGATAAATTAAGACATGTTTACGGCAGGTTCATTGTCAAATTACCCACCATTTGAAAAAGTTACTTTTGGATCTAACGAATATTAGGCATTAGAATCACCAGTGTGTTTTCATAACAACATAAAATAAGGTGTAAAACCACAGAGTGGGAAAAAAACAGGAAATCAGGAAGGGATAACACACTTTTATCCTCTCACTTTTTCGTGGGCACAACACTTGCCCCCTCCTGTTTTTGTAGTTGCAGTTATTGCTTTGCCCCCAAATGAATTGCAAAATGTGAAGATTTGCATTTCAATCTGGCAACCCTCTCTCTCTCTCTCTCTAAAGCGATAACAACCTGTTCTCCCCCCAGCACTGCGTCTCATTCAGCAGCCAGCTCTGTTTTGTAAAGGCCCTGCAACAATGTAATTGCGGTTTTCCTCTCCATCATTATGGGGGAAGCTTTCGGCGGCCTGTTTACAAGCTAAATAAATAGCTACACAAAACATCTGGAGCTGCAGAAGAGGCTTTGAGTGGCTCTTCACAGAACCAGAAGAGAACATGCGCAGGAGGAGAGAGAAAGAGCTTTGGGTCTTGAGGATTAACCCTTTAAGAACCACCCAAACCACTTCAAATATCTTAAAGAAAGCAACGCAGATTATACAGATGGATAAATGACTGCTATGCGGCTCTATGCAGATAAACGGGTTTAATTGAGAACCATTTCGCGTGTTTTGCGTGCAATTTTTCTAGGTATCTAGCTGCTCTTTATATTTCTTGCAATTTACAAGCATGTTTCAGTCTGTGCAATCAAATTCTTTAAAAGCCATTTGCTTTTCCAACAACTCGTAAAAACGTTACACAAATGCATCTGATAAGCTATAGACGGCCAGTGTAGCTGAAGAAATATTAATAAATGATTAAGAGTCACATGGCATTTACGGCTCAGCAGATTGGCTCAAGGAAGTTTTGCAGAACTGAGTGCCTATAAAGTAAAGACAGAACCGAGCATAAAGCAAAGGTAACGGCTTTCATGCTGGGCACATCTGGAGCCGCGCACACCAGCCGAGCAACCGCCAAAAGGCAGGGCAGGCAATTTTTTCCAGAAACATTTTTGTTATGCGGGTTGGGAGTCTCTGCACATCCTGACAACAAACGTTAAGTGGTCTAAATATATTTGTATAAACATCTTCTGTGTATGGTGCAGGACCGTAAAATGTTCGGTCCAATTCGGAATGCATTGATAAGCGCATCTTATGCCTTCAAAGCTAGTTTGTTATTGCTAGTCTCTACGAAACTGCCTACCCTACCTTTAAGATTCAGGAAGATGTTGTGTGTGCATGTTTGTATGTGGGAACTTAATGGCCCACGGTTCATTTAGGATTGTCACAGCCGAGCCCAACATAATTTATCGGGTCACTATCACCAAGATTTACGACTACCGGTTCCTTTTTTACAAGAGCAGTTTCCAAAGTCAATATCTTTGCGTGGAGCTCCAAGAACGAGGTTGTCAAACCTCACGCGGCGACTTAGATGGCAAACGCGACCGTGATGTAAGCTCAGCCGGAGGTTCTACAAGTCTTAAAAGTGGCCTCGTGTCAATATTTATAAAACACAACCTCAATATTACCGCTCTGTGCCAGCAGCTTTAATGTAATGATATGATGGAACCTTCTAGATGTGCTAGCAGATGTGCTCCTCAGGGTTTAAAACCACAAATCTCTCCATCTCAAGTGCAGAAGTAGCTGTAGAAGCCTGCCGGAGAATATGGCTTGTGTAAATATTGGGAGGAGGCCAAGTCTTACTCCGCTGGTAATACATCACGTCTTAAGTTGCAACACAAAATAAACCAAGAATTTCAGCAGTCCACACGTCATTTCAACCACAGCGGCCCATCCATACATAAAATACGAGAATCACTATCCCCACATGACTCCACATTTACCACTCTCGTAAATTTTCCCTTTCCCCTCCAGAAATACTTCGTGTCTACTCTTGAGCGCTGAGTTGTAGCTGAAAAATGGAGCCGAGTTAGGTTAAAAGTATCCAGTGAAGCTATATGAGGTAATGGGGAAAGTATGCAAAAGGAAACAGGTGAGATGTAATTAATATAACTTATACACACACACACACATACACACTACCTAGTATTCCACAATGTCTTTTTGGAGCACCTGAGCTGACAACAGTCACTTTATGGCAGAGAAAATCCTAGCTAAAATGTTTAGGAAACGTTGGAACAATTTCAATTGTATAACCCCTGAATTTTCCACATACTAAGCACGATAGCTACGTATCGTCCCTCTTAACATCCGTTCCTGTAGCTCAAGTGTTAGAGAACAACATTAGTAGCACAAAAGGTTGTTGGTTCGATTCCCACAAACCACACATATTGATGTTTAATGTTTTAGCTTGAATGTGTTAAAAGTTGCTTTGGATAAAAGTAACCGCTAAATGCGTCATAAACTTCAACTGTACTTCAAGTATACATATGTACTACAAGTATATATACTTTAAGTATATATGTATAATATATATGTGTTCAAAATACTGTAAGTCTGCTGGTGTTTTCACCACGTCGAGTGACATAAATTCCATGATTTTTTTTTTGATGGCCATATAAAGTACAGTTATTATTCACTGATTGTATCTCATGTAAGCAAACATTCCTATTAAATTGTCAAACAAAAACTGTTTTAACGGAGCATCACATTTCCAGGAGCAAGATAACAATCAAACACCCGTCACGTTCTGTACCGTTCCGTCCGAGTTTCATTGTCGAGTAACAGCACTAATCCCAGAGATAGAGATCTTTCCTCTTCAACCTCATTGTGATCTTGATGGACAGAACAACCCAAACGTGATAAAGAGGAAGGAAGGCAGACGAGAGCAGATGAGAACAGAATTAAGTGCCAGTTGAAAATATGAAACCTGTCCCGCAAGCGCAAGAGCGATCATCTTTCATGTCTGAACCAAAAGGTCAGTGGTGTGATCCGACTGTCCGGGCCAACAGCCAATCCTTTCACACCTAACAGCACACACACACACACACACACACACACATACACACACACGCTGCTGCCGCAGAGAGTTACAACAGCTGTTAAGTGTGCATAATGAACACTGTAAAGCCAGCAGTAAAAGCAGACACGGCGCCCAGGGCGAAAATAAGAGGCGACTCCGAATTCTAGATAAAATTCTAAACGGAACATCAGAAGTGAAGCAGAGGGCATTTAAAGAATCTTAATGAAGTAACAACTGCACGGGGAGTCAAAGCGCTGGATGTTTCTAATAATCAAATGGTCTCGCTCTAGCTGCTTATTAACATCCGTCTTAAGAAAACTTGCACCTGAAAGCATTTCGACATGAAAAAGTTCCCAAAAAATGTCATTGTTACTAAACACCATCCCTGCCAGTCTGCATTTTTACTTTTAAACGAAGAGATAAAGTATCACATGTGAACTGATAACCTAGCAGGTGATGTTTAAACAACAACACCACCGCACACAAATTTCAACCGACGTTATAAAACGAAATATACCAAATACCGAACGTTTGGTATTTTTACTCAAAACCCCGTGTCTTGTTCACAATCCACCCGCAGTACAAAGGCGAAATGAATTCTTTACAGAAGATTACCAAGATACCTTTGACACACATTGCAAATGTTTAACGTTAAATTCATTTTTTTCCTACCGTCACACCTACGACTGAAATTAACTGTAAGATATGTACCGCTACTGCTAATATAACTACTCTTCACAGTTCTGCTTCAATGGGTGAACATTCCGGCTCTCCGACTACATAACACGCTTCTCATTAGCACACAGCAGTGCTTCTTCTACTTCCTGTTCGCTCAGTATCAGCTCTCGTTCCTCTCACTGGTGAGAACAGACAGATCGTTGGTGTGCCATCTACCCCGCGGTGCGCTGGCTGAACAGCATTAACGAGCTCTAACATTTCAAAAAAGT
>JAZGTJ010006862.1:1894-24022 GCA_036877575.1 Botia almorhae
GAGTGAGAGACGCGTGAGTGACAGAGAGATGAAGAGAGAGAGCAGGGAAAGGAATGCAGTTGAACGAATTCGCTGCGTGTTTTAAATAGCGTACAAAAGAATACCGAAACGCAATATGTGACGGTCGGTATTGATTTTTTTTTGGTCGGTGTTGAATCTGTGGCGGTCGGAATTTAACTTAATTTAAATTAAACTTTATTCACGCTATTTACTCCACAACACGAATTTACCGCGCTCACCACCAACAACACCTTTCACCGCAACACTTCCGGTGTGTGGTACATTCCCTTTCCGTAAAGAATCTGTCATTGTAAATTTGTTTCGGGACTGGTAAAAGTGTTTTGCGTCTTGTTAATTTTTTTTCTAAAATGTAAATTTGTTTCGTCCTTGGTAAAATCGTTTTTCCCATGTAATTGTGTTTTATGATAGGTAAAAATGTTTTCCAAAATGTAAATTTGTGTCGAGCTTCGTAAAAGTGTTTCACACTTTGTAATGTTGTTTTGCACTTCCCGGCCACCGTACTGATCACATTACTTTTGATTCTTTCTCTTCCTGCAGCATCTTTACACTGCCATTCAGTCTTGTCAATCTTGTCAAATACAGTCTGTCTAAATACAGACTGCATTTAGACAGTCTCTGTCTGGCAGTATATTTTCTGATTTATACAGTCTTTGTGTGTTTTCAGTCGTTTTCAAGAAACAGCTGAAAACACCTATTCCACATTTATTTGACTAACCTTAACAGTCAACTGTCCACAGTCGAACTTTATTAATTATAAACATCCCTCTTTCTTCTATGTGGTTCATCCTTTCCTAGCCTCAGCTCTATTCTCTTGTAAACATAGCTTTGTAGATTACACAATGTTGGCTTTTTAGACAAAACATTAATGTTCTCTCATTTTTAAGCCACTTTAAATAAAAGCATTTCTTATATGAATACATGTAGATAGAGTAAATATGCTATCTCGACTTAATTACTGTAATGCTGTGTATACTGGTTTACCTAAGGGTTCTATAGTCAAGCTGCAGCTAGAGTATTAATGAAACTGAAGAAACAAGAACATATTACACCGGTTTTAATGGAATTACATTGGTTACCAGTGCACCAAAGGATTGATTTTAAGATTCCTATACTAAAGCAATACATAACCTGACACCTTCTTATATTTCTGACTGTTTATCAAGATACATTCCTAACCGAATGTTACGTTCCTCTAGTGCTGGACTTTTAACATATTACACAGTAAATCTCAAGCGATCTGGCAGGACTTCTTTTAGTCACTATGCTCCAAAAATTTGGAACTGTCTTCCTAATGAAGTTAGAGAGTCCACTGTCCACTGAGTTCCATGTCTTTAAAAAGCGTGTTAAGACATACCTCTTTAAAGTTGCTTATGAGCATAATAGCTTGTGAAGTGTGTGCAATTTGCATGTTTTTATTTGACTAATTTTTAATGCTTAGATTGCTTATACTTTTTTTTCATTTTCTGTGTATTTATGTAATTGTTTTATTTTTACATTTTATTTTGATTTGCTTATATTTGTTAAATTATTTAAAGTTTTAATTATCTTATATTTATGTTTTTATGTTTGTTTCATGCCTGTGAAGCACTTTGAGTTTATTTATGTATGAAAAGTGCTATACAAATAAAATTATTATTATTATTATTATAATTAGGCAAGTTTAAAATGTATTTAATTGCTTCGTAATGATGATTTTTGTGTTAACTAATCCTAATTGTCCTTATAACAACAAGGGAATGAGCCATTTTAGGAATAAAACTAAAATTTGAAATGCAAATGTTTAATCCTAGAGTCCAATGTTGATACTAATGATACAATGAGCTTGCATATTTTTTGGTGCAAACTGATTGACACTCATATACACTGAAGCACATGAACTTGCATACTACCTTTACCTCTAACATTTAAATAGACTTGCCTTGTCTTTGCTGTAAGGTAGTTTAAGGTGCACACCATAAAAGCTTTCTATTGGACACTCTCCTCCTCCACCTTGATCTAGATCTGCGTACGGAGGGTATGTTTATTTGTGTAGCACACAAACTGCACTCCACAAAGGACCACTCTTGCAGAGTTTAGGTCCAAACCTGTCTGAACACACCAGCTTGTAACTTTCAATCCTAAAGACCTTTATCAGCTGGTTCAGGTGTATTTGATTAGGGATGGAGGTAAACTTTGCAGGACAGTGGCCCTCTAGGATTGGAGTTTGACAGCTGTGGTGTATACAATGACTTGCAAAAAGCGTAGAGCATTGTGCAATAGTGATTAACCATGTAAGCTGGAATGGCATATCTTGCTTAATGATTTTGGTTCAGTCATCCCTTTATTTATAAACCTACTGTAAATCTAGCTTTATTAATATACATCTTACACATATTATTTGCAGTAATACTATGTATTCTGCATTAAATATGTCTGACATTTGTTCTGTGTTTTATTATTATTCTTTTTTATTATTTGTAAAGCTGCTTTGAAGCAATTTAACATTGTAAAAAGTGAACGTTAGAAAAGAAAACAGTCAGTTAACCCTGAGTTTAGGGAGGGAACATGCAGGACATTCACTTTAATTCTTGTTTTTTCTTAACTCAGAATTCAAAATGACACAAAACTTGACACAAAACCACCCCCTGTATGCACCAATCACTGGTATGCCACACAGTTTTTGGCTCCTCTCCATTTTCCACACTCTCTTTTTCTCCCTCTACCTGTCTTGCAGTGGGTCATGTTTCATGATGGGTTTAAGTGCTTGGTATTGCAAATGGTATATTTTCCTTTGCTGAGCAAGGCTTAAGTGACATGTAATGTTTTTGGTGCATTTACGACTTCTCATCTTGTTAAACTTGCCATTGTTTTCAAAGTTTTTATGATGTGCCTTATCATCCCATTTCACATCTTTTATTTCTTTCCCTCTTAATCCCACTGTGTCACTTGTGGGTGATAAGGGTGATTACATAAAGGGTTCACAGATGGAATATTCCAGAAGGGGGCTGCTAGCCCATTGTCAGCATACTGGTACAACATGGCAGGGGAAACAACTTTTATCAGCAAACTGTTGAGACACAATTAACTCTTCTGGAAAGCACAATGACCAGTGTCACTGAACTATTATACCCACCCCTCCTATTACATAGCTTTTATATTATAGTTACATATTCTTCATCCTATGTTTTTCTACTTTTCATTCTTTTTGTTCTTTTTTTGACAGTAAATTATAGACAGAAATAATTACTAAAGCTCTTACTTAGTGTGGCACAATACAATTTTAAAATAGGCACAATCAGCTGTTTCAATCAATCGTGTTTCTCAGTCTCTTAATATACTGAGCAAGGTATATGGGAATATTACTGTTCCATGGTCCACATGGAATCTGTGCCTGCAGATTTTAACAGAATTTTAATGCCTCTTATTCACGAAGTACTACGCATCTCCTGCGCCTTGCAAGCAGGACAACAACAAAGCAGGCTGATGAGACACAATGTCACAAAACAAATTTGCAGGTTCTATAGTGTTTGTCCATGTGCTGACATCAGTACAGTTTATTTTTCAGCTGATTGCAAGACACGTTTGTGTGCCAGTTCGCATACACTGATCAAATAGGGGCAAAGTTAAAGCCTGGAAAATTTCAAATCGGTAAGTCTTATATGACTATAAAACAGTAAAAAATTATCTTAAAATATTATTTAGGATACTTAAAAAATAAATGAATGCATTAGCAAAACCACATATTCTTTGTGTGTGTGTGATGATTAAGGCATGTGACTTTAGTGTAAACCTCCAGCCTGAAGTGTGCTTTGTAATTAGAAGACATAGCTCTTTTGCTGTGACATTATGTGTGCGTTGTGTAAAGCTTCATACATCCATTCAAGATTAAGGCTAATTTGGAACTAGTATAATCTTGATTGCAGTGCTCTAAGAAAATGTGGTCAAATAAAAAAACATGCTTTCATCTTCTTGATAAAGTCTGGACTTTTTAAGTTATTTTTAACTGGTTCAAATCATTACGGTAAAAAATATTATTCCTTTTTTTACCTTTTTTTAAACCTTGGTCTGAAGTTTGCAGGGCTTGTTGCATAACACTTGGCATAAGTAGGGGCAGCATGTTACTTTGGGAACATTTATATTGATTCTTACTGTAGACTGCAAATTCTAGAGGAAAAGGCAAAATTGTTTTGAGGCATCACATGCCAGAGCAGCTACACCATTGGTCAGAATACAGGCGTGTTGTTTAAAAAAAATGCCTATAAAAACTCCACACTGCCATCTCCGGTGACCTTGTTAGTTATACCTTTGATTCAACAATGCCATCAAAAGACTGAAGCAAAACCATGGGCCCCAAACAGGCATATGTTTTATGTTATGTTATGTTTTAACTGAGGTTGTAGTATCACACATATAACAACTTGGCCAATCACAACAACAGTCTTCACCAATAAATCAAAACTATCATTATGGCTTAACTATTCCTATAAACCCCAGGCCCCAGGCCCCTGGCTGGCACAGCCATGCTTACGGGTGGTACTTTCCAAATTTGTGATTACCTATAGCCCTGTAGAAAGCAGGGGGTTCTAGTGGAATAAACTAATACTGCAAGTGCCATTTCTAGAATTTGGTGCACACGTGTCAAGCAACCTTGAACGGAAAGCACTGTATCTAAACCACGGATAAGATTGTACAATAGAGTAACACAGAAACCACATGACAATGGTTGTATTGGTTGACATGTGGTCGCGTGTTGTCGAACCTAAATAACAATAAATGTCAAGTTTATTTGAGCTTTGTTAATACCACAACCCTAGACAAATTCTCTAACATGACTTAGTCCGGTCAGAGGTTTTTGCGTCAAGCGATATATTCCACTGTTCATTTGCGTCATATTATGGGGAGGAGTGGAGGAAACAGAATCTATAAAAACGGAGACGTGAGCAACCCGTCAGGATTTTGTAAAGCGTTTTTTGCTTATTGGGAACTCGTATCATTAAAATCGGTGTTCATCTTATTTTATTACATTATTTTCAATTATTACTGCGTATTTGTTCGCTTTTAGCTACATGCGTCCTCTTGTTTCGCTCTAGAAATATCAATATTTATTGCTCGGATTTGCAAAGGATTATACGAGCGATTTCGAAAATGTTTCCTGAGAGCATCAATGGGTAATATTTTTTCTAAGTAATCCTTTTTTCATCATATTTTTATCTTAAAACGACTTATGTTTACACGAATACACGGGCTCGAGACTGAATACAGTTTGCCCGTCCCCCTGGCGTAGTATGGGGGTTGATTTAAATTTTCAGCTGTTCATTCATTATACCGTAAACTTTTGTTTACCCTGATTTATCGCGTGCAATACACGTGGTAATGCATGAGCCCCGGCCAGCGCTTGCGTGACTCAAGCAGCTGGCAGTTATTTGATCTCTTGGTAACAACTTTACTAAGAAATATTTTGGCGGGCACTATTGGTGCGTTTAAGATAAACCCTTATGAAAATTTACCAAGTAACAGATTTCTCTTTTAGGACTACCCAAGTAGCCTACTGCCTACACTGCTATTAAATAGACCAGCCATATTTTGAAAATTTGAAACGTCTTTTTCTGCTAAAGATTAAATCAAACTTTATTCGTTCGTGTTAAGGACAGTATCTCTAAACTGTATGTGAATTTTAGAGCTGTCAGATCATAACTTTATCACCTTGTCAGAACTATGAGGACCATATTATACTATAAATAAAAATGCTACGTTACAGAAAGTTTATTTTAATTATCAGTGACTGAGATAACAGTAAATGCAAGCCCTGAAAGTCTTGTCAAGATATTTCTGTTGTCTGCAGGCATTATTTCTTTAAACAAATTAAAATGAGGGTTTAGGAAATAACGTGGCATTATATACTCATATGGACAAGGAAGATTTACAAATATAAATCTATGATATCATACAATTTAATGTTAAATGACAAAGACCCACAACATTTTGCACAATATTTAACAGGCTGTTGGTCTATCACTAGTCAGAATTTACATGACAAACTGAAAAGTTTGAAAGGAGTTTATGGGTGTGACGTTTCCATCAGTTGTGGCAGAATAACTTGATTTTTATGGATGAAAGATCTTCTGTAAATGCAGTGTGCTGAAGTTCTCTTTCAAATATTTGTTTAGTTACAGGTTTGTATACTTTGTCTTGGTAGGTACATCTATGAGGAGTGTCAGTCTACAGTGGACTGGCTTTTGTCTCAGACTGCAGTGCGCCCTCTGGTGGGCATAGTTTGTGGCTCAGGTTTGGGTGGACTGGCTGACATGCTGAAAGACCAGGTAGCCTTCAACTATAGTGACATTCCCAATTTTCCGCAGAGTACAGGTGTGTGTACTTTTATTTATTTTGCAAATAAAATGTTTTTCAGGAACTACCTGCTGTGTGTTGATTGTTAATGTTAACAAATGTTAATTTGTTTCAATGTTGCAGTGCATGGTCACGCAGGT
The DNA here is from genome assembly GCA_036877575.1 of Botia almorhae. Taxonomy (NCBI): domain Eukaryota; kingdom Metazoa; phylum Chordata; class Actinopteri; order Cypriniformes; family Botiidae; genus Botia; species Botia almorhae. The sequence continues at coordinate 8,383 of JAZGTJ010006862.1, forward strand.
CGGCTGGTGTTTGGGACTTTAAAGGGTAGACCCTGTGTCTGCATGCAAGGAAGGTTTCATCTCTATGAGGGATATTCTATCCAGAAGGTACAAATATTTTCTGTGTTTGCTGGTTTCTGACTCTAAACAGGCATAAGACCTTTAGGGTTTTATGTATTAAGATATCACAAAAACTGCAAGTAGTTTGACTTAACTAGAAACTAACTAACTAAAACTAATTAACTAACTAAAGAAACTATGTAAATATAGATATATTTTGCTTATAGCAGTTTATTATTTAAAATTTAATTATTTTAAACTTAATTATTAACTGCTCATATAGTGTGATTGACAGGGTTACAGCAGTGACTAGCAGTAAAGTATCTAAGGCAAAGATCATTTTTTGTTGTTTATTTTCTTGTTTCAGATTACAATGCCTATGCGAATATTTAAACTTCTGGGTGTGGAGACAGTAATTCTTACCAACGCTGCTGGAGGTCTTAACCAGGACTATAAAGTGGGAGATGTTATGATCATCAAAGATCATCTCAACATGCCAGGATTTGCTGGAAACAACCCTCTGGCAGGACCCAATGATGAGAGGTAAGTTACCAGGAGTGTTCCAATTCAGCTACGCCTTTAACAATATAATGGAGATTTGTTTGGATGTGCAGAAATTACTTGCATGCTCTTATATATGTTGTGTCTTATGTAAGCCTTATTTATATATTTTACAATCATATTCATTTAGGTTTGGTGTACGTTTTCCCTGCATGTCCGATGCCTATGATCGTGAACTTCAACAGCTAGCAATGGATGTGGGTTCAGAACTCGGTTACAGTGACTTCCTAAAAGAGGGTGTATACTGTGTTCTAGGAGGACCTTCATTTGAGACTATTGCAGAGTGTCGCATGCTACACAAGCTGGGAGCTGATGCTGTTGGTAAGGTTCCCCCTTTATTTGCTATAAAACTTCAAGATCTAATAAAACAACAGTTCAATTACTAAAACTACTGGTTAATTCTTTGTACTATGTATCCCTGACATAGGTCTTACTTGTAACAACTAATATAAAGATATTTAAAATATTTTTTTAAGAAGGAACAATTCTAAATACAGCTTCAAGCAGCAATGACAAGCCCAAGCATTACAGCGGCATTGGCATCTGTATCTTCTCAGAAAACAATGCATGGTTGTCACATGCATTTAACCTCAAAAATAATTGAAGATAGATATTTTAAAGTCTGTTCTAAGTACATAAATCTGTTGTAAGTGACACATTTCCTGCTGCCAGTGAAGGGTGCTATGACTGTGACTCACAATAGCCACATCATTGTGATCAGCCAACATATTTCCCAAGTCTTATGTAAATCAGTCAGTGCACAAAGAAGATGAGACACTAACTGTTTCCTTTTTTGCCATAAATTGTATTGCCTCGCCTAATTTTGAAAAGTTGTCTAGCATGTTGAGAACATATATTAAGTCTGGTGACTGTAGATAAAACTAACCACATCACTTTAGTCAAAAAGGGGTGCTTCAGAGCCCCCCACCATGCCCATGTCTAAACTTTTGTCCACACCTAACGGCTGACCGCTATGATGTTTGTGCCAAATTTCATGCCATTTCAAGCATTTCAAAGTGTATAGATTTATACAATATAGTTTTAAAGTTTGGCACGTTACCATGCCTTTTACAGCTTTACATCACCCATGTCTCTACATTATTCTGACTAAGTCTGAAGTGATTTAGCTAAATGTGTTTTAAAGTTTGTTTTAAGTAACACACTTTGGCCTTTTGCCAGGTGGTGGCACTACAAACATGACTTACAATAGTATGGCATATTCAATTCATCAGCCCACCACACCAAACATATATGCCAAGTTTGATGTAAATCTCTCAATGCATGCTGCAGATATGTGAGACCTGTTTTCATTTTTTGCCATGATTTTATCACCTCACCATGGCAACACTATTTGAGATATAAAAAAATTCCTTAGCAATTTTGCATCTTTAATGTATTAGCATGATGTTCACCAAGTATTGTTTACATAAAATCCCTAGGAGAAGTATTTGAAATTTCAGATCCAAAATGGACTGTTGGGCGAGGCTAATGGGTGTCATTATGAAAGTTGTTTGGGTTGACAAGACTAATACACATATCAAGTTTCGTACATGTATGTGCATATTTGTGGCCAATACCGGGGGGTGCTACTGAGCCCTTCTGGGACTCTAATAATAATAATCAGACAAAAAAACAATAGTATAATAACTGTATCTGTTTCAGGTATGAGCACTGTTCACGAGGCCATAGTGGCACGTCACTGTGGTATGCGGGTCTTTGCTCTGTCTTTGATAACTAATAAGGCAGTGATGGACTATGACAGTGAGGAAAAAGCCAATCATGAGGAAGTTCTGCAGACAGGCGAACAGAGGGCAGAGCAACTTGAGAGGCTGGTGTCCACCATAGTCACCCAGCTAGAGCACAACAACAATTATGGCTAAGACTATCACATCCAACATTCATCATAGACCAAAGAATGGCAATTCTTCTGTGACTGAAAATAACCGATATGGTTTCATAAACGGTTTGGCATTCAATACACCTCAATTCAGTTTGGCTAACACTTATTTATAATATTTTGTTAAATAATTGTTTTGTTTTAAAGCCTTCTTTTTTAATCCGTCTGATATTTTGCCTTACTGTATATGATCCTGGTTAACAACATGGTACATAGGATTTTTCTTCATTAGGATGAAAAATACAATACATTTTTACATTACTATAAATGCTATAATGTATAAGACTTAAATGTTTATTATTAACTTAAAACCTACTATTCATGTTATTCATGTCTTAATTTTAAAATTAATTTAAAATTAGTTTGGATTCTCTTTAAAATGTTGATTGCTTTGCGTTTGCCGGTAACTGTACAGTAAACATCTGTCTAGCACATTTTTTAACATTGTTAATAAATTTATAAATGTATATAGACATTTATAATATGTTTATAAATTTATTGAAGAAGAGAAAACACCACCACCAAAAAAAGGGCACTTTGGAGTGTAAGGACAAAAAGGGCATGTGCTCTGTACAGGTTGAGCCCTACCTGTGCATGTGCCTGGACAAGGGTCAGGTCAAACTGGAGCTTGGTCAGTTTCTCTCAGGGGCTGTCTCATCCCATCTCCCCACCATCTGGTCTGGATTAGGTCTTGATCCTGCTGACTACAGGAATATGGGGAAAAGATATCAGTTCTTATGGGAAGTCTCTCCTATGTGTAGCCTAGATTAAAGAGATGGGTGTTTAATCTAGATTTAAAATGATAGAGTGTATCTGCTTCCTTGACAACACTGGGAAAACTGTTCCAGAGTTTGGGCACCAAGTATAATAATTAATAAAAGTAAGCACAGTCAGGAGGGATGTCTTCTGAAAGAGAGCACTAAGCTCATCTGTCTCGAGTGCTCAAGGTCTTCTTAGGGTCACAAGGACCAGGAAGACATTCAGTCCTCGTACCAATTTAATTCAAAGAATTCAACCTCCTAGCACCTAAGAATTCTTACTATCAGATTGCGCGTACCTTAGGATTTCCCATCCAGTGTAACTTGATATGCTGCAACAGCAGCCACGTACACCCTACGGGTGGGGGAGCAACTGTCTCTCCAATCTCTCCTGTAGGAATGGGGGCATGTCTGTGGGTCTTCCCCAAAGGAAGTACACCATTTCACAAAAAGACCACTTCAAGACAGAGCTGCCTGGTGCAGGGGCTGTAGCCTGAGTGATGGTGCCACCAGTGGCAGACACCTAGGTCTCCTGTGTCCTGTCCTAGCTGGACCACCTGGGAGTGGAGCGTCCACTGTTCTGAGCAAAACCTTTACAGGAGCAGTGTGCTGCGTGATTGAGGTTGCCTAGGATGTAAATGGTTTGCAAAGACCATAGTCTCTACAAACTCCAGTGGAGGAGGGCAATAGGACAGTAGGCAAATTGTGATGTACAACAGGAATGAAGATGCCACGCTAAGATGCCACTACTAAACTGAGATGCCACAGTCACTGAATTGTCTGATCAGACTAACACATGCCTGCCCTTGATCAAGCCTCCACAGGACAATAACACTAGGCAAAAGAATGCAAATGCAGACAGGGCCGCGGTTCTGATGTGATTGCACTGTTATTGGATGGGATTATGCAATACTGCTATTATCCATATCAAAAGGTCACGCTGTGATGTTTTGATCTTGTACTGGTCACACGTCTTCACATAATGCACCTCAGAGGTTTTGTCCTAACCAGCCATGGTGGTGATAAATGACAAGCGACAGCAGATTCTTTTTTAGAGACGATTTCTATTTCTGTGACACCACGGCTCACAGATCATGTACTGATTGATTTGTATTAATGTATTAATGATTGTTTTTGTATATTAAAAGGGTTTATTTTATAAATATATTGGCTTTAAAAGCCATAATGAAAGCAATAATGTATAATTTACCTTAATTTTAAGTAAACCAATGTCCAAAGGGTTAACTTCGTGCAAACAAGGTTTATTCCATGACAAAGACTGTATCAGTCTGTGATAATTTATATTATTTTAAATAATATAAGTTATTTGTAATAATTTGGTTATGCACTTATTCCTTTCATTGTGAATATGAGACAACAATGTGTTTTAGAAGAGAAACCACCCACACGCTGCTTTTTAATTGATTTTGTCCTGTTGCCATGTTGCTTCTAGTGCAGACAGACAAATTGCTTGTCACTTAAATCTTTTCATGTTGCATTTGATTAGGATACAGGGTAAGAGATTTGGAGCACACTGAGTGGAACTCACAAATGGTCATTTGAAACTAATTTATTAAAGCAATAAGCTTAGTGATGCTATGGTTAACTGAATTTAGAACAATTTAGAACAGCTAACAATAACCTGCACAGTATATAAAAAGGTAAGCCAAGTAAATGGTTACCAGCAACTGTATGGTTACAGACATTCTTCAGAATATCTTCTTTATGTACAGAGGAAACAAACTCATACAGGTTTGGAATGACATGAGGCTAAGTACATGATAACAGAATTTTCACTTCTAGGTTTTAAACAATTTAAAACTATCTTTTAAAATTTCAAGATTTTGACAATTGTATGTTTAAATGCATGTGTTTTGTTATTATGGCTCCAAGTTTATTTAATAAAACATGTATGTCCTTAAAACTGTTTAAAATGTAGACTTTTGTAATCATTGTGTAAGTTAAGCTACAGGACCCCCGCCCCGGGTGGTGCCAGTCAACAGTGGGTGTCAGATCCACAGGATTGGCCAGCCTTGGCGGCCCATATAGGGAAGTACGGTACCTACGGTAAGAACTACATAGTAGTCCTCAATGGTTTTGCTGAGAGGCCACCTTGTGGAATGGCAGCATGGAGGTCAGAACCTGGCATTGAGGTCAGAAGCGGCTAGATCAGCAATACTGTAAACCTTCTCTTTCTAAGCAAAGAGTAGTGAGGATGGATTCAACACACAAATAAGCAGAAAAGGAGAGTACCAATAAGTCCATATTTCCTAAATGAAAGTGAGCATATGGTAAGCATATGGCTTATGGTTCTAAACACATAAACACACTTATGGTTATAAACACTATATTTCTATGATAAATTAACTGAATTTAGTTAATGTTGTCGCATTCATCTCTGTATTGGGTGCCGACAGGCTTGTCAAATAAAACATATCTTTATAAATCAAAATATTATGCATTTAATGGTCCTAAAGTGCCTAAACCCTGATAATGTCTATATTGTGAATAATATGCCTGCATTTTGTGTATACGGAAGTTTAAGTTTAAAAACACTTTAAATATGAGGAAAACAGGCTATTTCAAGGTTTCCTTATTGTCTGATAAAAGCAGGACTAATAGTTAATTTTAAATAACCATTTTATCTCCTATGTGTAGGCTGCAGTTCTATATTTTGCCCATTACAAGGATTCACAACACTATGTCTTCTTAATATATTTAATTAATATTTTATAATGACAACATACTCACGTCACCTTTATAATGACAACATTCACCTCAAATCAGCTCGTAGGTAGCAGTCACTTGCTTTATCTTATCTGCATTTAGGAATTAGAGTACTCCTAATTTGTTGCACTTTTTATAACATGGTTGCTGTACATGGATTTTACATGGAAGGACATTCTGAGGTAACATGCTAAATTTATTGTATATGTTTAATACATGGAGAGATATCAGCAATCTTTAAAAGATCAATCACATAATCTCAGACAAAGGTCGTAGTTCTGTATTTAGCCAGTGAGAGTCACAGCATAAACATTTATTCTAAGTCCTTGCAAGCCATAAGTGTTCAAATGTATAAAACGTTTTAAAATGTAAATAAATAACATAAAATAAATAGAATTTCCTCTGAGTAATATAATTGGTTTACAAATAGCTGTGTATCGGGCCAAGCACACAAATAATTTGCTCATACAGACAACACATTTCTCACATTAATATGTTTTTTTGTGTATTATTACTATTAATAGCCTAGGCTTTAAAAACTAAGGGGAGAAAACCCCTATTCTTATTGTTAGTTTTTCTTCTTTTTGTTTTTACTTCCATGCTTGCATTTATGACAGCACAGAGTAATGTTGAAAAAGTTATGAAATTTGGCACCACCACCAGTTAAAAGTTTCACTCATGTTTGTGCTCATACCTTTTAACTCGTAAGTCCTATGATGACAGAAAGTCATTAAAAGTGTTTCGATAACCAACCATTCTCATATACTGTGTTAATGAATTTGATGGTGAGCATAGAAAAATGGGTATGAGCCTATATCTTTGCAAAGCTTTTGTGTATTGACATGAAACTTGCTACACCATCACAGGCATGAACTCAGGGTGCATGCACAGTTCTGTTATTGTCACCTACTGGTCCAGAGGTATGAAAGATTTTGCTTATAACTTTGAAAACTTTGGTCAAAAATCATATGGGTGGTCTCTTTAAATTTCTGTGGGGTATACCAAGTCAACTGAAACCCAGTGTTTCCTGGTCAGCCATTTTGTGTCTGCCATTCTGAATTATGCCGTAAAATGCAATAACTTACAAATGCAAGAAAAAGATATCAACGAGATGTTTCATAATACAGATTAATAATAAATATTTAGTTTGGTATTCTACTGAAGTCCAAAATCCCTTTAGTTAGTGCTGTGACAATGTAAATGAAATTTTTGGTTACTACTTTCAAAGCCTGGGCTTGGCTGGATGTGAGACCTAGCAGATTTTACAGTGCTGAAAGCCTCTTCAGACATCTTCTGTGATATGAGGAAACTGATGACAACAGAAGCAGGGTGGCATATGCCAGAATCACAGTGGACCAACACCACTTCACCATAAAACAAAAAAATGCAAGGAAAGAAAAGTTATAGAATCACAGTTACTTTTATTCTACCGCTGTATATCTTATTCAAATACTGACCTGTTGAGCGGATTGATTTAGAAATTCAAAACACTGAGGAAAGTAGGAGTAATGTCTATCTCTGAAGATCTAACATGGAGACAGTTTTATACGTGAAGTGTTCTAGAAACATATTTTCAACCCTGTGAGCCACATTCAGCATGAGTTACCTAAAACACACTACATTATATTACCTTTGCTTTAATGTTTTTATGTACTAATTTTAAAAGAAGCCAGGGTTATGGGATTATAAATAAACATTAATATACTAATATTACCTTAAAAGTGTCTATGTCATGAGCAGCATCCTGTGATGCTAGAAAATAAATCAAAAGTCAATTGTGACAGAACTGTTGACTTTGTATAAATTGCCATTGTCATGAAAATGAAATGTTAAAGCAGGTTTCAGAGAAGTTGAAGATTATTAATATTACTAAAAGTTTTAGTCAATTTTGACACTACCCTACTACTATATGATTTATCATTGCATTCTTCACAGTTCTTTTAAGTACCATGTAAATCCAGTTGTACAACATGATAATTAAGTATTAACCTGCAATACTATACAGCTACAGCACTTTGTAAAGGATTTTAGGCAACTTAAGTACATAACGCGCAGAGTACAACCCTACACAGGTTTTTTTCCCAAATATTCTTTCATTTAAATCACCTGCCTCTGATTAGCAAACGCATCAAGTGCTTGACTTTCTATTTCAATTAGAAATGAGCCAACACAGGAATAAACCTTAACAGTCAAACATAGTGAGCATAATACATATATATACATTTCTTATAGAAGAAAGGCCACATTAAGAAATCCATCAAGCAACTTTTGATTTCCTCCAACACATCAATTGGTTGTACAGGTGTCATCTTCTGTTTTAGGAAGAGGATTTGCAGCTGATGGCAGGTAAAATTAAACTTGTGGGAGTGACACAACATGTTGTCCCTTCCCATATAAAATGCAAATAGAAAGGATAACCAAGAATGCAAAGAAGGCTCTTTTTTCCTTCCTGTGTCTATGATGTCTATTAAGAAAGTGAATGAAAACTATAAATTAACATTTCAACAACAGGGGGACAATGTTGGGACAACAACATTTTATAGAAAATCATGACCTTATTTTAAAGTTACCATATGTGATTTTTCATGGAATCACATACATGTCTACATACAGAATGTGAAGCTGATGTAACGCTATGTTGAATTCTGGGTAAATGTTTGTTTTGACCACATATTAGGAGGATCGTGCTGCCTTTATTCTAGTGAGTTTAGGCAAGTTATTTGATTCTCTGTCATAATTATAAAAGTTTTTTGCATCAAGAACAGTCGCAGTAACTTGCCTTATTGTTCAAGGAGAAAACTGGACAATTTAATATGTATTTTTCACCTTTACATAGCTGAGCAGTTCAACCCACTGCTCATCACTTAATAAAATAAACACATTGCTGAGTGTTTTGTATTTTGTTGGGTTTGATAATTAACATATAACAATAACTAACCTTTGCATGTATGACTGTCATTAATTTTTTGAATTAGCAGAACTTGCATGCAGCCCCTACAAAACTGTTTACAAGGCTAATCAGAAGACGTGGGGGTGCTTTCCTGTCAGTTATTTAGGTCATTTGGGTTTATTGACATGTCTTTAGAGAGTGGGACTCTGGAAAAAGTAGTGTAATTTAGAAGCTATATCTCAGCTATCATTATTTGCAGCACATATAAATCAAACAACTTTGAACTTAAACTCAATATTAAATTCATAATTGGGCACAATTTTGAAGAATGTTTATTGAAAACCCACAATAACAACTGAAAACCCATCAAAAGTAAATAACAAAAACACAAAATATGATCAGCTTTTTATATTCGTTTTAAAACTATATGTAATAGGTATTTTGAATGCATTGCTTACACAAACATATGCATAAAATAGACAGTCCAACAGTCCTTTGGTTTTTTACACCCTTGAACAACTTAGATCATAGGGAACATATCTGCACATATGTTTCCAGATCAGATGTAATTTAGATAATAATAAAAACAAGCACACACTTATTGGATTCAAGTACATGTGTGCAACATACATAGCTGACCAATGGCAGACAGGATTACTTTTAAAAAACGTATTATTTTTTTTAAGTTTTGATGAGTTTGATGCATGTGGCACAGAAATTACTTACTACTAATTAATTTCAATTAAGAGTGCAACATTCCAGAAGATGTGACATTCATCTTCGTGGATACAAATCTTTAAGAATTGAATTGGCAATGAGTAAATAATTTGTTTGGCATAGATAAATGGCTAATCTGACAGTCTTTAGCAAAGCTCTATTTCTGATTGGCTTTAGAAATACTCACAATTGGAACAGTATTATGTAAGTTTCCTGATTTCAGGCAATGTAAACAATGTCTTATGTCTCAGCAAAAAGTGTAATAAATGTAAAAACAAAAGGCACCCTTTAGAGGGGAAGACAACAGGAAAAAAATGAAGAAACTTGGCAAGAATCGGTGTCTCAGGCAAACATGGTCAAAGAGATCCACTGCAGAAAAGAAAGATAATTATATTTAGAAACATACCATTTATCTACACACGCACGCATGCTGCACGCACATATATATATATATATATATATATATATATTATAAAGGGATCTTAAATATGTGTAATTCTTATGTTAAATATGCCTCAAGTGAGTTTTTTTATGTGCTGCCTTTTACATCACAGCTTAGGTTAGTTGCTTAGGAAAGCAACTAAGGAAATCAGAACATAATTATTAATTATGAAGTCATTATGGCTTCTTATGAAGGCATTGCCATTTATTCTTAAAATGGAATTTAGGTGATTTTCTTTAAAAATTCAGTGGCTTCCATAAGCGAAGATGGCAGATTTGAAATAACAATCTTGGGAGTTCTGCACCAGCCTGCCGATGGCCAACTGTCTTTGAGATAAATGCTAACTAATAGCTCTCTCCAGGCATTGTAAATCTCCTTGGCTTACATAACTTAACTAACTTGCTCTGCAGTTGATTAGTTGACCTGAAAGAGAAAACCGACTATAGAAGACGTGCCCTCTCAACATGTTTTTAAGAAGGTGCAGGTATGGTATGCTGTAACTGACAATGTTGTAAATCAAGTAAAACAGAAGTAGTTTATTAGAAATGTTTATGTAAGTGAAGCAGGCTGAAGTGAAACCTGAAAAAATGTAAGTGAAATGACTCCATCACCATCTATGTCCATGGTCTTGAAAGTCTCTGCAAAAACAAAGTCAGATTTGTTTGCCCTGTTTACATTAGGATAGACTTATTGTAACTGTCTTAGGTTTTTCTTATACAGTTTATTAAAAGTTCAAATTCTGGTAAAACACAGACAAAAACCATATAAGACTATCACACTTTATGAATTTCAATTATTCATTTAAACATGGCTGAATAAGATCTGGTCATTTAATTAATTTTCCAGGTATACCAGGAAATCACAATTTTAAAATTCTTTGATACTTTCTGGTTTCCCATCACACTGGGAACCCTGTAAATACCAAACTACTTTCAACTGTTTAAGCCACTGCAATTTTGTTTGCTTTTTTCAATGTATGAACCTTAAGTTTTCAAAATAATTTTTTTTGGTTTGAACTTGAAATTAATTGACAAACAGGTTGGTCCTACTTAGGTCTAGAGGGGAGGAATCAGTTAAAATTATATGTTTATGAAATAGCAGCTTACTAAACATGGTCTCCAATCGCACTAAACATGTGACAAAGTTGTCGAAATCCACAGTGAGGTCTTCTTCTGTGTAGCGAATAATGATCAGTTGGAATAAATGATTGTTCAGCTTAAAACCTGGACAAAAACAGAAACAGAAAATCACTGAAAAGACAAGCAAACAATTAGGGATGCAAATTTACCTATTTTGTATAATCAACAGTAGGATGTCTGAATGCCTACCAGACTAGTGTATGTTAAGCACTAGTAGACTAGTCTTTGATTAGATACGTTACTGTTTGGTTTTTGCTACTTGCAGCTCCATCCAGCAAACAAAAACTCTGACTTTGACAAGGCCTTGGTTTAGTGACATTTATAACATTACATTCAAATACTGCTGTTTAAAAAAAAATCCATTTAGGGTAACAAAAAGGTTACACATAGGTTAATGGCAAAGAACCATGTAAGCAAATGAGTGATACAGAAGATTTTTACGCTTACACTAAAATTAAAGCACATCTTTATATAAAATTCTGTACTGTCAGTGTACCTGTCACGAAAACGCCAGGCTCCACCCCCAATCAAAGTTCACAATCACTGAAATTCTAATCACGCACACCTGATCGTCATCATGTTCATCACTGACCACCAGAACACGCTTCTCACAGTCACATTGTCTGGTCTACGCTTTGGATAAGGACTCTTATGTTAAAAACGTACCTGTTCCCACGCTCCTCGACCCCCTTCGTCTCCCTTGTGTGTTCCAGTGATAGTGTTTTGTCTACTTACCGGTACTCACCTCCTGAAACCAGCTCCTGGATACTCCTCAGTCATTCCCCAAAAGGCTGCATCTGGTAAAAGAGATCGCCCTATATTCTCATCTGTTTATCCAAGGACTTGATACTCATCAGTACTCACCTGCTTGCATTACCAACCAGTCTACTGTTCAAGTAATCCACCTGTTTGGTTTTAAAACTAATTTGTGTCTTTGAGTCTGACTTACCGTTACAGAAGACCAGACCTTAACAACATGAACCAAACAGGCGTGGATTCATTCCAGGAGCTGGTGGACTCACTTCCCATGCCAACCCAGCGCCCTACTCTGGCTCGGCGGAAGATTTTAAAGGTCTCCTTTTGCAGTGTTCGCTCGCTTTAGAGATGCAACCGCAACAATTTCCAACTCAGAGAGCTAAAATATCCTTCATTCTGTCCCTGTTAACAAGTTAAGCGCTTCAATGGGCTGACTCGTTATGGCAGCAAGATGGACCGGTTACTAAATTCCTTAATGCCTTTATTGCTCACTTCCGTGAAGTTTTCGGATGTCCCATTGGAGATACTTTAATCGGTGAGCAATTGTACCCTCTAACACAAGGCAAGAGTTCAATACAAGATTATGCTCTGCATACACCAGCGGCCTCCAGTGGTTGGAATGAACGCTCCCTGTTAACCACCTATTGCCAAGGACTGATGCCCTCTCTGCAGTTCCATCTCTCAAGATATAGTGAAAACATAGGGCCTGAATGCTTTATCCAACTCTCCATTCGAGTGGCAACTAGAATCCAAGGCTGTATAGAGGAAAATCACTGCCAAAATCCACCATTCTGTTCCTGCCGGCCAGAGCTTCCCAGCCCTCCAGAACCACAATATGAGCCCATGCAGGCTGACAAACCCGTCTGTCCTCGACCAAATGTCAATGCCGGCTGACCCAGAAATTGTGTTCATATTGTGGTGAACAAGGACATGTCATTCGGACGTGCCCCATTCGTCCTTCACGACCTGTGGTGAGTGTGGTTACCTCTTTCCCAAACCTGAAGTGGGGTGACAAATGCTGTCCACATTGTTTTCCTCACCTCCCAAGACCGGTCATAATGACTCTGGTGATTCCAGTGAACTTCACATCTATTGAAAGTCCCTTAAAAAAAAAAAAGATCTGTCGACATCCCTGAAGCATACGGCCCCTTCAACAATGTTTTCTGCCAAAAACGAGCCTTACAACAACCACCTCACCGACCATGGGACTGTGCAACTGATCTCCTACCGGATGAACCAGTGCCCAAGGGTAAAATATACTCTCTCTCAATCGCTGAACAGAAGGCCATGGAGGAGTACATCGATGAGGCTTTACAACAAGAACACATCCATCCCTCCACTACCCCTGCTGCTTCCAGTTTCTTCTTTTGTATGCACTTCCCCTCATTCCATAGGCACTGAAACAGCTTTGCGGAGCCAGGATCCTCACCAAGCTGGACCTCAGAGGTGCTTACAACCTCATTTGGCTATGTGAGGGGGACGAGTGGAAGACCGCCTTTGTGACACCTACAGGCCATTAGGGGTACCTGTTCATGCCTTATGGACTGGTTAACGCCCCCTTCGTTTTCCAGGGGTACATGAATGAGGTGTTCCGGGAGTACCTACACCACTTTGTTCTAGTGTATATCAATGACAACTTGGTGTACTCCCGGATCGAGGTTGAACATTGCCAGCACATTTCTGAGGTCCTCCAACGGTTTCTCGAATATCAGTTATACCTGAAAGCTAAGAAATGCACATTCCACCAGTCCTCGACCCAATCCCTAGGATATTCAATTAGTGCCCACGACATCAAGATGGATGAGGGGAAGGTGGAAGCTTGCCCTTAAAGAAAGGAGACACTGGCTAGAGCGGGCCTATCATCTGTTCATAGTATACACAGATCATTAAAATCTCGAGTATCTCCAAGAAGCCAAAAGACTTAACCCCAGACAAGCCAGGTGGGCCCCTTTACACATTTTCAATTTTCCATCTCTTCTCTCGTCCAGGATTGAAGAACATCAAGGCCGATGCATTGTCAAGACTCTATACTCCAGATTCTCCATCAGGAAACCCAAACCAATCCTGCCATCCAGTCTTATTGTCAGCCCTATTCAATGGTCTCAGGACAAAGATATTGCTGCTGCCAGTGTCTCCGATCCTGCTCCACCGGGGTGCCCTCCAAACTTAACATATTTTCCCTGCAGTCAACAAAAACAACTAATCTATACTGCACACGCACACCTGATCGTCATCATGTTCATCGCCAGGCTCCGCCCCCAATCAACAGAATTCTAATCACGCACACCTGATCGTCATCATGTTCATCACCGAACACTATAAGAAAACATGCTTCTCACAGTCACATTGTCTGGTCTACACTTTGAACAAGGACAAGGACTTAAAAATTATGCTAAAGACTTACCTGTTTCCACACTCCTCGATCCCCTCCCTCATGTGTTCAGTTAAAAACAATATCTCAGAAGCTTTGAAGCATTGAAAGTATTAAAGCAAAAACAAAACGTAAAAATATCTAGTTAGATCTAGTCAATCTTACTACTCCATTAGCCAAACCATTTGTATTAAAATATAAGGCAAACAGAAAGTATTTCAAGTTATGTACCTGCTGCTTCCAGGGCTCGTCGCATCTCATAAGAGCTCATAGTACCAGATTTATCAAGATCATGGTCCCTAAAGATAGACTAAAAATATACAGGGGGAGGGAGGAAGAAAAAGGTGAAATAGTTGCTGAGCTCAGAGTAGTCATAAGATTTACTTTTGTACTACATACTTCTGCTTATTTAGATGTGAAATAAATAAGCAAAAAATCCTGTTTTCCAAAGGATTCCTTTAATACATAAATCAATGTAAGCAAGTTTGTAAAAAACAACATCCATAAATATAACAACAGATTCGTTTTACCAGGTAACGTTTAATTTTTTCCCACAACACATGGAACTCTGTGAGTCCGAGCTTCCCACTGCCATCAATCTGTAAACATGTCAAGGTTAATAAGATAAAGCAGTGGTACTGCAGTTATATTCAACAAGTCATGTGATGTCAACATGTTGACTACTATAAAGCCACCCCACTCCTTGTAAAATGCAACAGGTCATTTTAGGCCATCGATTTCGACTGATGTCATCATCTCATGGCAATGCACATAATTTTAAACATGCTTCTCAGTACTTCTATGAATTACGTTGTATAAAACTTTGAGGTAACTACTAAACACTGAAATACTGCACCTTGAAAATAGTCAAAGAGCTAGAAGAATTTTACAGAGTACGGGAGCAAAAAGAAAATATGGCTCTGTGTCATACAGTATGATTAGACCGAAAAATAAATACAGATGTACCAATAAGAGAAACAGACTAATTGTAGCAAATAACCAAAGGTTGTGGAAAGGATACATCCATGAGGTTGATCATGCTACGGCAGGCCTCCTTACCAAAACCGTCCGTCTTTAAATCTTTATCTGTGAATTACATAGATAATGAGAAGTTTAACCACTTTACTTTAGAAATTAGAAATTGTTGTGAAAGATATTAGCTCTGTTTCAAAGTCTAGTTACAGTGGTATGCAAAAGTTTAGGCACCCCTTGTAGAATCTGTGAAAATGTGAATAATTTTAACAAAATAAGAGTTATCATACCAAAGCATGCTATTTTTTATTAAGTACTGTCCTGAGTGACATATTTTACATAAAATATGTTTACATATACTCCTTAAGACA
>JAZGTJ010006863.1:0-14147 GCA_036877575.1 Botia almorhae
AGAAGAGTTTGTGTGTGTGTGTATGGCTGAGCAGTGTCGGATTTGGGGCCACAAAAAACAAAATTTTGGAGTTTTTGTGATTTACCATCTCTGACACCCAGACAGTTTTAGGGAAAAACATATATTGATAATATAGTAAAAAATTGGAACAAATAAAACAGGCTTTCGGAAGGTGTAGTAAAATTTTTAAAATTATTCAGGTGCTAATTTGTGTATGCCAGGAGGTTTAACAAACACACCCGCACAAACTCACACACATGAACACACAAAGGAGACAAGCATTGACACAAGGTCATCTATAACCTCATCAGCATCGTTTAAAGTGATTAAAAAACAATACTATTGGTATGAGAGTATTGCATTTCACTGACGCCTGAGGGGCTCTCGTTCCCCCTCTGTTGTGCTCTCTTTGTGATTAAAATACCGCAGAGCATCTTTCCTGTTGCCTCAGAGAAACAAGCCCAAAGATGCTCGGCCTGATGGGAGACGTTTGGCCTGTTAGTTGTGCATCATTGCAATGTTACAAAGTTACAAAATTGCAATTATACGAAGGCAAATGTTGTTTCATTGTAAATACTATAAGAATAAGGGAGAATAAAGTACTGCATGTGTATTGGGCAGAGTGTCTGTGAATGTCTGGTAAAAAACAGTGGAATGTCTGATATTTCTGCAGCCGTTTTGTCAGGTGGTTTTGCAGGGGACTCTGGGAAATGCTTTTTCCTATTGATTTTGTAAAGTTGCACCAGCAGCTGGTAATTAATTTAAGTCGTGCTAAAGCAGTTTATTATGAACTTCAGGCGAAACAGTCATTTCATTATTTACAGAAAACAGGAAACCCTCGCCATCATTGCTATTAAATCTTAACTCAACACTATATAACGTTTATATTGTGGACATTTGCTGGTATTTCAGTTATAGTTTGTAAAGGAAAGACAGCCGCAGCTGCACCTTTATTACATTAAGCCTCACTAGTTATATTTCCTCGCACCATGAAATCAAAGTAAACTGTCCAGTAATCTCTCCTGCAGATTTGGGTATTCTGCTCCGGTCCCCATGGAGGAGGACAGTCTGTTTTTTCCTGTTTATCAGTCATCATGCATATGGATGACAGAACCTCTGAACATGTTCTCAATTTTGTCATTGTGAAGCTCTTACTGCATTCATTTCCAAATGGTGGCCTATTGTGATGATTTTATTTGAAGTTTTGTTTCTCATTATTTCTGCCTTTGTAATGCTGGCGTAACGTCAAAAATCCGTCTTGCTGAGTGAATTACGCGCATCTAAACTAAAATTACAACCTCGGTAGCATTCGATCAAAGCGCCTCGATTTGTCCTATTTAATAATCGTTCTACATCAACGATTCGCTATTAGAAACAAATTAAACACCTGTTGTAAAGTGTTGTAAAGTTGCAGATTGTAAACTTGACGTTTTGCATGTGTGTTTGGACGGGTTCAGAAGGAAAGGACATATGTTTCTGTCGGCGGTAACCCGAGGCAGTCGTTGACAGAGTGATCCTGCACATATTGACACCAGTTCAAGTGTGACATTCAACCTCCAGCTTGGGGAGGGCAAAGGTACTTCTGGTGTCATTCTGTCGATCAGTCGCCTGTTTCATTACTCCGCTTCGGTTTTGGTGACCTTTGGATGACTCACATTGTGACCTGCTCACCCTCACAGACCTCCTTTTTAGTTTTAGTTTTTCAAATATCGCTTGTAGCTTTTACTCTGGGGTTTAAAAGTGTAAGTATACTTGGAAAAAATTTAAAGCTTCAAAATTGCTTAGTATTCAGTTCCCCTGTTTGCTGTAATGACAACACGCGCTCGGGCTGGCATAGACTTAACAAAATTTGTGAAAACCTGACTTGTGAAATCCAAGAAATCCCAGAATGATTTCAGAATGTCCCAAAAAGCATCTTGTGTGCTTCAAGAGGAGCAAGGAAATATTTATGCAGCAACCGAATATATATAAACATGGTCATGTCACACGTTTGTCTGTTATGTGATTAATGACAGAACAGTGCAGAATCTTGCTTACATAATTCTAAACTTTCCGCATAACTACAAATTTAGTAGTCCCAAATGTAATCTGGCTTTTGGATCCTACTATATATACTGATTATATAATATATAAAAGAAGTACATTATATAATTATAGTAGGATGCAATAACCCCTCTTATAGGGTTTATTATAGACAGGAGATTATTATTAGACAGGTTTTATTAGCATGGCTATGCATGTGTCAGTCTGGTTGAGTTTGAGTTAGATTGTTTTGTCCTGATCGTCTGCAGTCACCTCCCGGTTAAAGCCACCTGGCCCTCATTTCCTCACTTCCTGTCCTTACACTTCATATCTCTCACTGATAGCTGAAACATCTGATAAAACGCACGGCCGACCAGAAGATTAATTTCGGAATTAAAGGCCCTGTGGGAGCTTTTATGAGAGAGGTCTGAAACAGTGACTCCCAGCGAGGGCTTTACATACCCGGGAAGTACTTAAGCAGGTTCTGGAGGGTGAGAACAGATTTTGATATTGTGTCGTTAAACCTGACACAAAAAATATTAATATTTATATTGGGAGTGTTGATAGATTAAAGCAATTCATAACCTTTGCCGCTCTATCGCCATCTCTGTTTGAAACATAAAATTGCAGGTTACTTCATGTAATTATTTTTATATATGTAAAAAAAACATGACCCAGCAACTCAAATGATAAATCATTATTATAAACTTGTGGTTGTGAATCACGGTAAGTTAAGGAGAGCGTTTTGAACACTGATCTGTTTCGTACATGCTCAATAATTGGTTTTTATTTATTAACCAAAAAGAGTTATGGACTGCAGCTTTAAAATAATTTAAAACCATAAGTCTCCTTTTTTTTGCAATGAATAGCTTATCCTTCAATCTCTTTTTAAGAAAACAGTCATATGTGTTTTAATTTGAGTGGATGACAACTGTACAAAATTGTAATATTGTAATTGTAATTATACTGTTTCCTGAATGACTGTTTTGTTCTGTGCTGAGGACGTATTGAATTGTATGCTGCTGATGGATGCAGATAGATTGTGTTATCATTAATTCATTCAGCTTCGCTTTCCCTGAAATTAGAACTAATCTGAGCGATGCATTATTTACCATTAGTGAACACGTACCTTATGCATGTTTCAGCAGCAGGCAGCTGGAGTCTGTGTCTCTGAGGTGCCGGTCACTTAGTGCTATTGAATGAGCTTGGAGATTGTGGCAGGTCACGGGTTCAAATACCCAAAGGTCAATGTCACAAACGTATAAGAACGCTGACTCAAATTAAGGGTTTATTTTGTAGCGTTCGAGTCTTTGTGGCGACTTTACTGATGCATTGTGGGTAGATACTGTAACGTAAAAACAAATGCATGCGATTAAACATATTTAATGTTAATGTACCACAATTTGTTTAATTTACAGTAAAGTTGCCTCGCGTTACTGTAACTTCAGTGGCTTCTGCTGCGCAGCACACAAAGCAAATCTTGAACTGCTTGTTGTTAAGTGGAAAATTGTGAGAAAATTACGCCAAATCACTCTCACATTGGAGGCTGTCAGAGGTGCGAAAATGTTCCCATGGTAGAATCACATACTTAAGCAGGTGTAAATTAAAGCTTTTTCCCATTGTACGAGTGTAATTTCTGTTGTGCACACTACCTATCTGAAGCTTTAGTTTGTTATTAGTGCTAAGCTTAGGGCCCCAATACCATTCCTGCATTCAAATGCAGGCATGGTATTGGTTTCCTCTTAAATATTGTGGTTGGCTTCTAAATTAATCATTAAGAAAATCTTGGATTAAACGAAAGCAAGATAAATGTGGGCTTTGAAACTGGCCAGTATATTTACTCATATTTAGCTTTCAACATTGAACTTAGGAACAAACAGTCCATTGGAAGTTCGCTGCCTGAAAACCTCTCTTTTAGCTCGCACAGTGACACACCTGAGAGAGAGAGAGTCCAGGCAAAGGTCCCCGCTGCAAAACAGGTTAAATTTCAGCCCCTTTGAAGTAACAGAGAGGGATTCAGGCCCCTCATTAGCCAGATAGAATCTACACTCAGTCATGTAAGTTAGCGATTCAAATCTATTGGGACAGATTGAATTCCGTTAAATAGTGCTGTTTTTTTAGTTTTCTCAGGCTCTCTTGGCTATCTCTTATGAGGCAGCAAACAATAAGAAACACTGCAGGACATTCAGAGGCAGAGGCTGGCTGGGGAAATCCTCTGGTTGTCTCATATTCTCCCCTTTCACAAATCCCTCCATAGATAGGTTATCTCTGTGAATGGCCGTCTGTAGCCTCTGAGTCTCTACTTAAAATGATAATGATTATTTGAGAGGGGAAGAAAAGAGAAACCTGCTCGCACATTTCATATGACACTTTATTTATTTTAGCTTTACGCTCCAAATCAAAGAGCGAACATTTTTATTAGTGGAAAAAAAAACAGCAAACAGGGAATGTTCACAGAACGTTGGCTAACATTCTTTAAATGTTCTCTCAACGTTATCATTCTTACAGTAGTGTTAGTAGAACGTTTTTTAACGTTACATATCCGATATATTAAAATACGTTGTTCTTAATTTGTTAGTGGAACGTTACAGAATGTTACAGAATTAAAGTTTCGTTCTTATAAACCAAGCGAAGTTCCTAGAACATTCAAATAATATTTTTAATGTATTTGTTACTTCATGGAAACATTAGAAAAACATTCTTACAACCTAAAATTGTTAGCTGCGTATGCATAGATTACAAAGGTAATTGGACAAAATGCCAAAACAGAGGTACTTTGTTTAGCTTTCATACTATACATTTAGTACTAGACATATAGTTGTTGGTATAACTTCATATGAACTCTAGCTAGTCCTCACTGAGTTTAGAGTTTAGTTTTTTAACCTTTTTTTAAATCGATTTTAGCATCCATTTTGTTTAAGCTTATTTTTTAAATGTCTCTATTAAAATGTCTATTCTGTATTTTGAGGTTCATTTAATGTGTGATGACAAAATTGTACAAATCACGGTTTTTAACTGTTTTTAGACATATTATGGAAGCACAGTTGCAAAAATGAGTGTTGACAGTCAGCTGAATGTTGACAAGGAATATTTTGTGATGGTTAAGTTTTTCCTGTCACCGTTATTGTACAGAAAGTACATGGACATAATGTCATGTATGTACTGTGTTCTTCCATCTAGCTGGATCAGACTGGGTGGTCCCACATTCACTCGAAACATGAAGACCATGTTCAGTATCACTTCAAAAATCAATCGTGTCCCAATAATCAGAGTTCCCAGAGGTCCCATTTCCCTGACCGGTCGCACGGGCAGGAAATGTCTGACAGAGGAAATGTGCGATAAGACCAAGGTGTTCGGTGGGACGTGAGATTAAGCGTTGAACCAGCACTTCTGAAGACCTGGACAGCACGTTAGTCCAGTGACAGGTAACTGGTGCTCGTGAGGGGACAGGAAAGACTTCACAGGAAGAGCAAAGACACATTAGATTAAACACAGTCATTTACTCTCAGACGTGAGCTTCCGAGAGGATTAGTTTGAGGTTTCTGTTTCTCCTGTTGTTAAAATTTGCTTCACTAGAGGGACCCAGTGGTTCCTTTGAACCCCGGGCCCGAGAGGCAAAATCTCACATCTTTGCCATTTCTCTGTCAATATCCCAGACGAGCGTGTGACGAATAGAACTTTGAACTTTGTTCTATAGAAAAATGACAATCATTTGCCAAGCCATACAAATTGAGACACTTTGTAAACCACAAGGCTAAATTTTAGACATGAGAAGAATGAAACTGGCAAAAACCTAGAAACCATTAATTTTGTAAGCGCTCTTTTGAAATGTTTGTTCGCTGTGTAGAGGCTGCACAGACGTCTGGACATTATATTGACAGTAAGCCAGTTTGTTTTGTCAGTGCATTCAAATACGCTGGGCACAGTTTAGTTAAAGGTAACATATGTTTCTTTTCTGTGTAGTCTGGTAGCCCTTCCCCCAGCGGTAATGAGTAAATGTCTCCCACAGTTAGCCGTCGACGACTTAGCGTATGTGCGCGATTCTGACAGACGCAACACATAGACTGTCCGGTGCTTTCATAAAGATGAAACAGTTATGCATGCAAGAACAATCAGATGCATGCTCATAATCCCAAACCACAAATGCTTTTCACATGAACTACGGTATGTTACTGTAGTTTGGTGAATTACAGTATATTACAGTTTGGAATATAGAAACCATGCCCAAATATGATATGAATGGTATTTACTTGGCAGAGATGGAATTTGGCTTCGCTTTTCGACCAAAACAGAGAAAAATGTCAAACAAGCGGAGATGTGGATTTTGTCCGACAATATGAAAAGGAAATTAAACAATAGACAAAGCAAACACAAGACAGGGATTCATTTCTGGGTGGATTTCTCTTTTTGTTCTTGTGAGTGTTGCAATTGACCTCTGAATATTGTTAAACATTTGTATTGTTCCTGTAAACAATAAAATCTTTGAACTTATTCTGAATGTCTGAAGATACAAATGGTTTAGGGTAAAAGAACAACAGTTCTGGAGACTCGGGGTTAGTCTGAAAAATGCCTTTTTTCTCATGTAGGACATTAGACTGATGTTGACAATGGTGAAGGAGAGGCTGTGGGTAAATGAGGGGAAAAGCAGCAAATATCTCCAGGTGTCTCTGATAAGGTTCACATGGCACAGGGGTGGGTGGTTGGGGGGGGGTTGGCTGCAGCAGTTAGCTGGAGGAAACCTGTACTGGGCAACGCATGGGGCTCCCAGCCCAAATGGGAGGGAACAGAGTGGGAGGGGCAGTGAGGGAGGTAGAGAGAGAAGGAGAGAGAGAGAGGGTGAGGCAATTGGGAGAAACAGTGAGACAGATAGGAGAGGGTTGAGGAAATATGCCCCCATTGCCTCTCATTCTGACGCACTCAGAGAGGCAAAACACAAACGCGCACACGCAGATCTTCAAAGCCAACTGCTTTTCATAGTCTCCCCATTAGCTAAAGAGATTACATCTGGGGCCCTGAACCAAATAAATAAGTTGAGAGGAGTGTCCACGCTCACTCACTTCAGAGGGGCAGATCTACTCCACCTCAGGATCTTCTCAGCACTTCAGTGGTGAGCTGAGAGGAAGCGCACTTACAATCAGAGAGTAGGAGAGAGACGCTTTTAGCCTCTGATACACACTGAACTGCTCCAGAGAGACACAGAAGAGGCAAGAGAGAGCTGGACACAGCAGGGATTACACGTTTTTTTCCTACTGTGGATTCCCCTGGTTTCATCAAGAACAGATTTGCTGCCCCGTTACATTTGAGTTGTTTTGACTTTCTTCTCCCGAACGTTTTTGCCTCTTGTTTTCTGCTGTCCTCATTTTCCCCCCATCCAGAAAAGCTTCCTGGAGCTCTCCGGTGGATCGTACGTGGGAGAGGAGGAGGTGAGGAGGTTCTCCGCGGAGGTGCTTTGAGTTATGGATGTTGAGACATTCCTTTCGGACACGAGGGGAACCAGAGCCAGCCTGAGCAGAGAAAGCAGACGAGACCACAGACGCTCGGGGCTTCACCTCCTGCCATCACCCCTTCTCCCTTCCACTTCTTCAGCATGTACTCTTCTGTGAGGCTTTTCCTAGTCCAACCAGCTCCAGTACAATGTGCAGATGGAAAGTGACCAAGGGTTCCTCAGCCTGGTTTCATCTGTCCTGCTTCTCCCTTCTACTGCTGCTTCTGGTCCTGTGTTCGGCTCTGCCCGTGGCCTGCCATGACACCCACAGGTCCGTGCGCGCCCCCAGGGGCACCAACTTCTCGTCCCCGGCCGTGGTGGGGCGGCATGTGCGCAGCTACAGTCACCTTACAGGGGACGTGCGGAGGAGGAAACTCTTCTCCTACCAGAAGTTCTTTCTCAGGATCGATACGAACGGCAACGTCAACGGTACCAAAAGCAAAGACGATCCGTACAGTGAGTAGCAGCCGAATTTTCCTCTCCTACTTCTTTAACTCACATGTGGGTCCCATAGAAAGAAAAATGGCAGCAGTTATTTCCTGCCTCCTTTGATTTTTCCGTCAAACATCCACTAGATAATGTAAACCTTATCTGATGTTGGTGGGCACTCGCTGCTACTGCTGTGTGTGGAGCTGGGCTTTGCATGTGCTACAGAGAGCTGGTTGGTAGTCAGCCCAGCATGTTTGTCCTTAGGTTTCAGACTGTAGATTTATTCGGAGCAGGTTTCCTGGAACCAATTTGAAATTACCAGGGGAGCTGTCGTTTCAGTAAAATATGCAAACCATTGGAAGTTCCTTCAAACACCGTAGAACACATTGGTTATCTTTATAACTCCTGTAGCCCTTGTTACTTTAACCAGGTTTTATTCATGTGAGGCATGTATTACTTTTTTTTTGCATAAACCCTCTTGTTCATCCATAAATAATCTTTAATAATCAGAAGAATTTGACTTTAACTTTGCCACTGTGCAATTTACTGTTCGTGGTAAGTTCAGACACCCGGCGAGAGCACAGAGCACCTGGCCTCCACACTCCCTCTGCACTTTTTCCTTGGTGGGTTGCGCACACATTGCCACTAATAAAACAGGCTTTGACATATGGGGCCCATGTGCATGGTGCTTCGGGTTTTAGACGAGGGTGTGCTGGAACTCCGCAAGACATGGCTGTGGGTATTTCAATTAGCCGAACTGCCTCTTAAATGTGTTGCGCAGAAAGTCTCTTAATAAATCCAAGGCCAGGCTTAAAGATTTTGGAAACCTTTCAACTATCATCAAAGAGTTTGTCCAGAAAGCTGGACAATGTTAGACGTCCAGTCTTTTAGATACGTTAAGCCCCATGAGATATCCAAAATAATTACATGTATTTTTGTAATGTATTATATAGATGTAGTAATATAAACACACAGTATAAATAAAGAATAAAACAGATAATTACATGTGTCTGTAAAATCTATAAAAAAATCTATATAAATAAAAATGTGTGTGTGTGTATGTGTGGTTCTGGTGTTTACTAATGTAACCATTTTTAGGGTCCCATGAGCAAGCAAGCTTAGAAATCATACAGAATGATCTGTATGATTTTCTGTGATGGGCAGGTTTAGGGGTAGTATTAGTGTGTTTGCGTGTGTGGGTTTACTTTTTTATTAAACATTTATTGGGAACAATTTTGTACCCAAAAGTCAGCAAAACCTTACAAATCCTTACAAGTCCTTTTGGGGACGTGTCCATTTGTAAAAACGCTATAAAAATAAAGTAAATAACTGTTTTTAAAATTGTTAAAATGCAGAACGTTTTCTGTTAGGGTTAGATTGTCCATTAGGTTATATTGTTTGCAACTAGCTAGGTATAAAAACATGTACAAAAACATAATGTATAAAAATGTGTGTGTGGGCATGTGTGTGCGTGCGCGTGTGTGTAATGGCATGTTTATGTAGTTATCCTGTGTACATGTTAAAAGGTTCCTGCACTTGTGTAGCACATGTGAACATCGTGCTGTTGTGGTTGGCGCCCACAATGACCTTAAGGCATCAATACTGGTAATAACGTTCCGGCCAGATGCACTGAGTTTCGGAGGGGATTCTCATCTCCTCTCCGTGCTGATATATCTGAAGTGTGGATATGGACTGGAATGTCTGTGGGAGGCATAGCAAAAGGGAACCACTTGGTGCTGAATAGATCGTTTCTCCAAAACAGATTGGACCGCTGCCATTCCTGAACTTTCTCCGTGCTTTTTTCCCGGACACTGTAATTGAATTCAAAGGGCCTCTGGTGCCCACAAGGTAGCAGCAGTGCTTTCCGTGCCCCCCATGTTAAGAAAGCGCCACAGGCAATGAGGCAACGTTAGTGCGCTGCATTTATGACAGACAGGTTTGGCTGATTGTTCTGCAATCAGAAACCATTGTTGTTGTCACATATGCCCATATAAAGGTCAGGAATGAGCGGTTTGGTATGTTATGTGTTTTAACACACTCAAACACAACGGTTTTGCTGTAGTTACAGCCATTGGCATTTTAAAAGGATCCAGTCCCCTCACAGTGCAATATTTCTCTTGTTAACATAGCGAATATTCCCATGAACAGAACTGCGTGTTATTTTATATAGTTTGATGTTACGTGACTGAAGGTTTGAATTGAACGCCATTGTTTTTTGTGGACTTGGAGCTAGATCCAAAAAACTCAGTTTGAAACTGAGACTAAGATGTAAAAGCTGCGTGGAATGTGTGTGTGCCTGTCAGCCTTAATTTTTTGAAATATACTTTTTATTTCCATATGCTCCCTGTTTATTAAACGCACCCTTCGGATTCTGTGCGATATTTACAGTCCAACACGCTCCACGTCTGCTTTTTCTGTTTTAGAAAAGCACAGCTTCAGTCTGGGTTTGTTAGGAGTATAAATCAGGCAAATATACATTTAAGCAGCAAGTAGAAGAAAAGGTAACTTACTATATGATTCTTGTTTATTTTTGTGCTTTATTTATAAAACAAACTCTAAATGACAAGTTCAACAACTTTATAGTGGTTTATTAAGACAATATTGTAGCCCATTTACCTGTAATGCTCATGTCTTTTTAAATGTACATTTCAACTACCATTTCCACTTGCAAAATAAATCAAAAGCCCATTACCAGACGGCTAATATTTGTTTCGCATATTTGATGTGGAAAAATATTTGCAGAGGGCTTAAGTATGATAAATTGTTACGTTTCCTGCAGATTCACATTCGCAGTCAGAGAGTCTCTTTGTGCACATCAGAGTTCTCAAGTCCGGCCCTCTTTAGTGTACATGCTCACAAAAGAGCCGTCTATGTGCAGCTTGAAATCCTATCCTGCCCATATTGTTCGATGTCCTTTCAGCATGCATCAGCCCAGTATCACTTTTGTCACATTGTGTTTGGGACACTCATCTCCCCCCAGACATGTTTGGAAATGGCACCCCGTGTAGGACCTGCGCAGGGTGCATGGAGTCTAACCGCCTAACAACTGGCTCACTGTAATGCAGAAACTCTCAGAAGGCCGGTCTTTGCATCTCGTCCCACAGAGAAAGATTTGGTGTGTTTTCTCTGTACAGTAGTTTTGTGTTTATCATGCGGATTCTGAACACATGCAGAATCAGATCATGTAGGAGAATACTCAGAATGTTGGCTAATGTTCTCTCAAAGTTATCTCAAAGTTGTCAATAAACGTTTTGACAGAATTTTTTTAATGTATCATATCTATTAAAAACATCACTCTTATGTTGTTAGGGGAACATTTTAAAAACACTACAGAAAGAATAAAAGTTTGAATAACAAACGTTGGTCTTATAACCAAGCAATGATGTTTCTGGAACATTCAAAATATTGTAAACATTTTTATCGTTAATAGAAACATTAGAGAAACATTCTTACAACCTAAAATTGTTAGCTGGGTGTCTACTCAGTACCAGCTCGAAGGCAAAACCTCTGCTGTTGTAGTTGGCATGACTAGAGGAAATTGCTAATGAGGATCATTAGACTTTGACAGCCTTGATTGAGAGTATGTGTTAGATCGGAGTTCAACTGCTGGTTGAATTTGAAGGTCTAAAGAGCAGAGGTCCTTCCAATCATCATGTCAGCTTATGGGCAGCAGATCAGAAGAAGGTCAGGCCAGTGGCTATTACAGCCCTCTCGCTCCATCTGAGGGTCAGTTTAATCTAATAGGATTCAATTAAGAATACAGATTACCCCTTGTCCAATGATGTGTTTTCAGGCCCAGATCAATTGCGCAGGCAGAGCTTTGGGTCAGAGTGATCCACATGTCACATGGGTGCATTTGGAGAGCCAGGATTTGTTATGACACTTGGGCACCGAGCAGTGATTATATTACACAAACAGTTATATACATTTCTGCCTTTATTTCGGGTGTCGAGGCACTTTGTATGCGACTCCCATCAAGTGCGCAAAACAAACCCGCGTTAGACGAATAATCTTCTGGGAGTAAATGAAATAATTTGTCTGCTATATTAATGTTAACACAAATAAGTCGTGAGAGGTCATGTGTAAAAGGTGCCAGTCTGCTTTCCATCAGCTTCTGTTGGTTTATCTTCTATAAAAGTTGTTTTGTCGTTTTAATGAGAGGGAGAGACGTATAAGCTCATTTTGTCAAGGGTTTCTCAGAATCCAGCTCTAACGCAGTGGGTCATTTATCTGCTGGACTGTGTTGTACCGGGTTGTTGATATGACTGCAGTGGGTCTCGCACAGAGGCTGGTGTGACGCTAAATGCTTCATCCATAACAATAACAAGATAACTGTAAGCATCGCTCAGCGTGTCTGCTGGGATAAAACTAAAAACAATCAACCGATGTTACTCACTGAACGCTTTAA
This sequence comes from Botia almorhae, assembly GCA_036877575.1. Lineage (NCBI taxonomy): Eukaryota > Metazoa > Chordata > Actinopteri > Cypriniformes > Botiidae > Botia > Botia almorhae. Next base: position 12,345 of record JAZGTJ010006863.1, read on the forward strand.
TGGGGTATTTGATCAAACTTTGGTCATTTATTTCTATCTAAAACGGGACATAAATTGTTTCAGGGCGTGCAATTACGTGCAATTATCATTTAGTTTTTATAGTAGCTTAATATATGTCATAAATCACAAATATACAATATAATTCAAAAATCAGAGTTCAGAATGGAAAATAATTCAAGTGTGTACGTGTGTGTACATCTGTCTTTGTGAGGACCAGTGTTACCAGTTACACCATTAAATTGAGGACAGAGGGTAAAGTGAGGTTTTAGTATTACGATTAGGTTTAGTTTAAGGGTTAGGCAGTTAAATGGGATGGTTAAGGTTTGGGTAAGGGGCTGGTGATTGTATTGTGTTAATGAATGTCCTCACAAAGATACAAATGTGTGTGTGTGTGGATACGCTGCCTGTTCATAGCCCCCGTGGGAAATCCCAACCACACCAGTAATAAAAGTGACTTATGAGGATAGAGCTGATGTTTGTAAGGTTAGTGTCAGTATACCTTTTCATTCCCTTTAACCTTGATGTCCATGTAGACTTTCTCCATTCTGATCCATAAATTACATCACATGCTTTTACAAGACATTTTAAAGATCCACGCCAAATGAAAGCAACAAACTGATAGCTTTGACACGTAAGTTTAACACTTAAATTATTTCATAATTGTAAATATTTTGCTGTAAACAAGCTGCTTGCAGCCGCTGTATAATTAATTTCCTCGATATGGATTGTGCGATCATTTTTTAAACACTTTATGCCAATAAAGTATTCTATTGTCATAATGTGTATTTCTAATTATAAACCATAAATATTACGCAAATCTTTAAACATACTTGTGCATTTTAGTCCATTAAACTCATGCCACATGTGGGAATTGTACAGGCCATGCTGTAATGCTAGCTCAATATCTTCATCTAGTTAATGCATCCAGTTTGCCCGGCTGAAAGTTCAGCTTTCAGGAATGGAAGACCAGATGTATGCCTAACCTTTGACCCCATTACCTAAAGCAGAGCACCATTTGTGCCAAGGGTTGTAGTGCGGAGAACCCCAATGTCTCTTTTCTGCTCAGGCTTGTCTGATTGCCAACAGACGGTGACCAACAGCACATGCTCTCACCGACCAATGAAACAACAGCTGGGTACTGTCAGCAAAGCAATCACTATACAATAGCTCTCAGGAAAAGTTTGACGCGTGTCAGTCAATTCATTTTTTGGTCCATTCAGATCATGAAGCAAATCAAAGAGATTTTTAATAATAAGAAAGTCTGGCATAAAAAAGTCACTTTATGGTGCGATTATATGCTCATGTTTAAGTACTGGTGGATAAAGTCTAAAGCCAGGTACAGGAAGTCTGGTTTAGATAGCCGAGATATCTACTGATGCCTGTTTTCCTCTCTTTAAAAAAAAAACAGAGAAACAAAACAGGCAACCCCCCGAACAGCCCCCCAACTCTGATAACCCACAGCTCACCTAAACACCATTCATTTTATCAAGCCGAATGTCACCCAGCTAATAATTTCAGGCTGTAAGAACACAAACGCTTCCATGAAGTAACAAAAATAATATTGTCAATTAAAATTGTATTAATAATAATAATAAAAATTTTCATATATAGAAAAAGTAATATCATATATATTTCATATAGTTCTAGGATTCAAAGAATTCCACTTTTTTAGATGACGTATGAACGCTTGGTTATAAGAATTCTGTAACGTTATTAAAACGTTCCACTAACCACTCAGGGATAACATTTTTCTTATAATATTTAACGTTTAAAAAGTTCTACTAACGTTCCTGCGAGAACGTT
>JAZGTJ010006864.1:0-18533 GCA_036877575.1 Botia almorhae
TTTACAGAATTATGAAAATTTTGAAAACCGTTCTTATGATCAAGCAGTAAGATTAATTAAACATCAAAAAACTGGACTTTTGAACATTCTTAGATTTACAAATTACTATGTTACTAATTACTAGTTTTAATGTTTTTGTTACTAAATGGAAACATTCATGAAACATTCTTAAAATTTAAATCTTAAAATTGTTAGCTGGGTTCAACTATAAATGGATAAAATGATCTAATCCTGTGGTTCTCAGTCATTGCCCTGGACTCCTGTAATATTTCAAAACTTTAAAGAATTTATTCAAACAAATGAAAAGTTTGTTGCAAACTTTCTGATTTGCTATACGTGTGACTGTTGCCTTTGCTAAACTGAAGCTTAGAAAGAGTTTCCTGGAGGATGAGCGGTAAATTAAGTCCAAAACGTCCCCTGAGTATTTATTCAAGAGCTTACGCAGAAACATGCTCCAGATATAGACGTGTGCTCAGACCTTATCACTTCCAGCAATGAGCATGTCTGACAAAAGGCAGATTAAGCAAGCGGTGCTTCAGGAATGTGTCTCAACCACTACTAAATGTTCTTCAGCTCTGTGAGTTAATCTAGTCTTTTGAAAGTTAAGTTAGTCATCAACACAACATAAACTTATAGAAGCATTTTAAAGAATTTCATTTATTTTTATAGACCAACAATGCAAAATTAAGTAATGAAAGTAATGAAAAAAAACTTATTATCATGTGCAAACTACAGTTCTGTGAGATGCTTTATGATATGCAGATGATTATTCAAGATGACTTTACAACAAAACATAGTTCACAAAGTGACTCACTCACATCAAAGGTTTGCAATAGTGTCCAGATGTGTATGATGATGTCCAGCTCAACTACAAAATGAGTCCCAGTAAAGTTTGTTTTTATGCTGTACTTGTATTTACTGTAAACTAAGTTATTCTCATCTACAGCTCTGTTGAAAGATTGGAACTCATAAGTGTACAACTTGGTTTTAAAAACAACAATACTGTTTATACCATCATACCTGTGTTTTGTTCGAATTACGTAGGCTTATTTTACACGCAACAGCATATTTTAAAGCATGGCTGTCTATATACACTGTAGTTGTGGCTATCTTTCCCCTGTAATACAGAACAGATAATAGCAGCACTTCTCATGACCTTCGAACTTCTGATGTCAAAGTCAAATGACTAATGTGAACCAGAAGACTGTATGCTTTAGTCTAGAACATAAATCATTTGATTTTTACCTCAGCACCGGAACACATAAGGTTAAGTAGACAAAAAGATAAGATGTTTTGATGAGAGCTTTTTGTAACTCCCTTTCAATATTTCCAGTTTCTTTCTGACATCTGAATGCTTTTCTACAGTTGCACAAGACTAAAAGGAAAGGAACAGTTCACCCAGAAATCATCATTTACTCATCCTCACATCATTTCAATCCTGTATTAATTAAATGGGCTCTTTTCCATAGAACAAAAGTGGATTACAAGATATCTATGTGTCAGAAACAGACCACAATTTAACTGAAAATGTTCTTTTCTGTCATAACTTTTTTTAATCCATGCTTTATCTCTATTAAACATTTTGTCATGAACCAAAACATAGGAAGTTAGAAAACATACACTGCAGGTTTGACAACTACGGCAGAGGAAAGAATTGTCAGTAAACGATGCTTTACATTTTGGTTTGTTTTTCGAACAAAGCTATTAAACGGTTTCCGCGTGGACACTTGTATGGACAACCTACTTCAGTGTTTTGTCCTTTTTGAAGCTGGCAGAAGCCAGTCTCAATGTGGACATTCTGTCAGTGGTTCAAAAACTCATCTAAAAGCGAAACAATACACCTGTGAAAGAAAGTGAAAGATTTTTTTTTAATTATTAAACATGTAAACAAATAGATCGGAGCTCTAAATTCAAATATAGTGGTGCATCGACAACACGAAATCTCATTGGTTCTTGCGTGTCTCATGACAGTTTCCTCACAATGCATATGACAATAGGTCACAAGGTAATAGAGGTGGTCACAAGGTATTGACGTGGAGCCAGTGTGTCGTCTCTTGTACTGATTCATGCAGATACTGTATGTATACATTCAGATGCGACACATTGATTGCTAAATACGCTCAAAATGTGAAAAAATCATTTTCTTTCACATATGTATAGTTTTTCACTTCAGAAGACATTTAGTAACAAACTGGAGTCTGGAGTCGTATGGATTACTTTTTTGAGGGACTGTTGTGCTTTTTGGAGCTTGAAATGTCAGGCACCATTGAAAGTGCCAGGATTTTATTTTATAAAACTTGGAACGTGTTTGGCTCAAGAAAGAGGGCCATATACACCTAAAAAGCACGAGGGTGAATAACTTTACTCATGAGGGTGAGTAAATTATGAGAGAATTTTTTTTCTGATGAACTGTTCCTTTAAATAACTTCCCAAATGTGACTCCTGACAATATCCCGAATGTTCTTCAGTACTTTTTTGTACTGCAAGTAGAACTTCTCTACATACTTAAATGCACAAGACACCACCATCACAAACCCTGTGTCAGCAAGCCAATCACAGTCACCGCACAGGCAATGAAATTGGCCTTCTTTCTCAATTTCTCTCTATCTTACTCTCTCCTTTGTTTTTGGTGCAAGTGCCCCACTTACGAAACCGCGTGCATCACACTCAGTCAGAGGTTTGAGCTCCTGCACCCTCCCACAGAGTATGTACCAATATGCACGAAGCACAGTTTCACAGATGCCATCAGAGAACAAGCATATGAATTAGCAGGCAAGCTGCCATCTTTGAGTTCAGACAGAATGGCATTAATACCAGATGAAGAGCCCAAACAACAACAACACAACAACATGAAAGTCCAAAACAACTGGGACCAGGTAAAAGGTTTCATCATTTTATATATTAATGTCTTGATTAACAAAGACTCAAAACTCCACTCTCTCTCTCGCATATACTCCCTTGCTCTCTCGCCCTCTGTCTCTATCTCTCTCTCTATCTCTTTTTCCCAAAAGTTGTGACACCGTTGAAACTACCGGCAGACTTGAGGGAATGTGTGAAAAAGAATCCCGTCAGCAAATCACGTAACGATTAATAAAATATATGCCACTGTTGACCATAAGTTATTCAGGAGCTATTAAAAATTCATGCCTACAATTAAAGAAAACACAATCATTTTAAAATTGAATGGCAATAAATATTAGTATTACCTAATTAAGTCACAATTAATGCTAAGCAGGCTGATTTGCTACAAATGAACATTCCAATTATAAGATGCACATACAACAGTAATGAGAGAGGAAATTATACTGCTCATTATGTCTATTCATGACTATATAAAAAACAAATTATCAGTGTAGAGGGATAGTGTGGTGACTTATTTAAACAATGCTATAGTCTTTTTGGTCTTTGAACTGAATTAATCACATTTGTTTATTGAGCCATGTAGTGTAGACACCATGACTGATAATAATTGGCATAAAGTTGCTTCTGATGGTGCAATGGTGTGAGGCTGCAATGGTGGTCAGTCTTCTGTTCAGCTTAAATGGTATTGCTCAATACAAAGCGACAACAGTCGCTTTTAAATAAGTAAATAAACAGTATGTTTACAGTACGTTTACATATGAGAGAAAAATGGGGACATAATTTAATTAAGAAATATACCCCAATGAAAATCTCAACATTTTTAGTTCATAAAATGATAGTTCATGTTCACAGTTCTTAGAATCCCCTCAACTTCAACACGTAGAGGCCATTTTAGATTAATATGACTTATAAATAACATCAGTGATGCACACTGGAGTTCTGAAATAAGGAACAATTCTTGGGGCCCGCAACTGGATTTTCAGTGCAGAACAACACACATTTCCTCACATATCACACATTCAGTATATTAAACCTTGAAGACATTCTCTTCATGAATAACAAGCATTAAAACTGACCTGTGTGTATTCAGCAGGTCAGTGTTTTAGTAGAAATCAGTATCAGTTGCTGTATCAGCTCATTGATAGCACTGTTGGGCGCCTACTGGCCCTTCTGATAGCAACGTTCCTGCACTTAGACCTCATATTGATAATGGCCCATTTTACTAAGTATAACCGTATAGGTTTCATAATGGACACTGATGTAGTCATCCAGGCACTTTGCTTCGTGTGAGCGTGTTGTTCCAATCGACTTTTCTTGAAGTCAGCTTTTTATGAGTCCAGGGCTCATAATGAAAAAGAGTCCCAAATATCTCCGGTTTATGTAAGGCTGGTAAAAGCCAACTTAAACCCAGGGCTTATTTGGAACCCAGGGATTTGATGAAGTATGGCAGAGCAATCAAACACCCCCCCCCCCTCCCCAGAGTCTGACCACCCACATTGTAATATTTTGGGCATAGAAAATTGAAGGGATATTTGGATCTTAATCCCATAACCATCAGACCCCTCCATCCTGCCTATCTGTCACAATCACATCTAAAGAAACGTTCTTGAGTTTGTGTGATGCAAATATTGCTGTTGATCATTGCTGTTGGAGGAAGGTTATGACACCGTGTCACGGTTCCTGTCATGGAAAGAGAAGAAGAGAATGAGTGACAGCAAGAAAAAATAGGAGACAGAGAGAAAACCTCAGGAGAGGATTTGCGATTCCTCCTGATGCTCTGAGCTTTGGTTGATCGTCGACACCCAGGCAGGCTGTGCCTCGCCAAGAGCTGTTGTTTCCTTTGGGGCCCCCCTCCCGGCCGAGGGGGGAGGTGGAGAATTGCAATCCCACCCGTCAAAGTACTCTCTCTTAAACACTCACGTACACACACACATACACCAAGTCTCCACAGGAAAAGCAGGAGACAGAATGCGCAGCCCCTTCACAGCAGCTCTGGTGCGTCGTGCGGTCCAAATGGGATCCTGCTACACTTTGATAGTTAGTTAATTACTCATATGATACCACACAGATGTCTGGGGGGCTCTAGCTGAATTTCGTCTTACTAACTCACTGACTGAATGACGGGATCCTGGGGAAGGCAAACATTTAAGGAGCGGTAGGTGAAAAACCAGGAGGCATTTATAATTCATAAGTGTAGCAGTTTACGTGTCGTTAAAGATCCCTGTAGTGCCTAGCTGATGCTAAACTGAGATGCTACTTGAAGGGCTGTCTGCTAAATAGTTCCTTGTGTACCAGCTGGTGGCAGCGACTTTGGAAACTCATCTTGGCTCAGAAGCGTTCCTTTGCTGTCAAGATAATGAAAGAGGGTTCAAAATTATTTCAAACAAGATGAGAGTTGATGAACTTTTATCACTTGCGCTTCTGTTGTATGAATTGGTCTACATTTGTTTTATGGATAAAATAGTAATACTTTAGAGACTTAATTGAAATATTTAAGTATTTAAGTAACTTACAAAAAATTATTTTTACTGTTATTTATATGACGTGTTGAAATATACTGACATTTTGTGAGTCTGCACTTTAAGAAGTGAGCGAAACACTGAGCGAAATGAATCTCAGTGTTGTTTATCGAAGACTTTGTCTGATTAATGTGATGTTTCTGTTGATGTTAATGTTTCTTATTAAGCTGTGATCTTTACCTACACAAATGCCCTAAAAATGTTCTTTTGTGTAAAAAACAAGAAGTCCAAATATCATTACTTACATGATGAGTGACCGTTTGTTTGGGAAAGTGCTCATGTGGATGCCAAATCAAAAACAGAGGAGGGTGGGATGCATGTTGAGGAAACCAAAATGATGAAAGCCATGCATCATTGAAATAACAATAGAAAAAATAAAGCCTGGTGCTGTGCCACTAGCACCATGCCAACACTGACGGGTTCTTGCTGGGAATGACAGGAACGGCAATGTCTCGTCCCCAAAGTGTGACAGTAACTCGTACTGGCACCCTCCATCTGTGCTCCTCCACTAAATCCCTTTTGAAGTTGGCTTGAAGTTTTGTAGATCCAGCGTTATACTTTAAAGCCATTCTCTTTGATTTTGTTTTATTCTGAGGTCTGCATCATAATATGCAAGTCTATTTATTATGCTTGTGTCTGTTATGATGATCTGAGACAGTGTGTAAAGTGTTTGTAAATGGAACTTCAACTTGCTTTAACCCAACATGTGTTTTTAATGTCCGTTCTCTTGTTTCTGGTCCTGCAGCTGTGGCATACAGAAGTAGTCAGAGTCTTATCACCTCATCTGGATATCAAAGCAGAAACCGTGTTCAACAATGTGGGCCACAACGCTACGTTTGTTTTTGCTAATGGCCTTCGTGGCTACTGATGGAATTTGTCAGTCGAACAGTACAGAGGAGTTTCGGCACACTTTCACTCAGGTCGTCACTACCACCAAAACCAACCTGCATGTGGGTCTCCCACCTGCCCCTCAGCCCACCACCCGAAAAATTATGATGGGCAACCGCACCCGCCATCCACCCTGCAAAGATCCCACCTTCATCAAGCTCTATTTTAAGTACATTAACACGATTATTTCCTGTGCCGTGTTTGTGGTGGGAATGGTCGGTAACGCCACGTTGTTGAGGATTATTTACCAAAACAAGTGCATGAGGAACGGACCCAACGCCCTCATCGCCAGCCTGGCTCTTGGGGACCTTATCTACATTACCATAGATATCCCTATCAACGTCTACAAGGTAAGTCCACACCTCTGTTCTTAGCCTACTTCATCATTTTGTATTGATAGGAAATATGGCATCGTGTTGATTTATGGGTATTTTATAAATCAGGCAAAAAGATCTGCCTATACAATACAGAATAGAGCACTTGAATGCAGGAAAGCGAAAATGGGGTGGCAGAGGAAGTTGGAGGGGGTTCGATGCAAAGGGCAGGGACGTGCAATTATATGGTCATCAAGAGTTTATCTCTAGGGCCGCCCTGTTACGGTAACTTAGGCTTTTGTGATGATAGCAGCAGGAATATGGCCTGTTAAAATAAACACAGGGATTAAAGTACTCAGTTCTGACTGGTGCTTCATCACTAGCCAAAGTCACTTGTCTGATTCACTACTCATCCAGTAAACAACAGTGTACAGAGGTTCTACTAACCCGATCTCCAGTCTTCCATGGACCGAAGAAGGCCTTCAGACAGAAGAAAATGTGGATTGCAGCCAGGAAACTCTATCTAAAGATTTACGATGTTAAAATTCTCTCTGAGCTGATGTGCATACCGGTTTGAAACTGCCTGTTTATCTTGAGATACCAAGATTTGATAAAAAACAAATTTCATTTTGAGGGGTTATTCAAACGGAGATTGAATAGAGATGTTAAATGAATACAATCTCAAGAGACACATTTGAATCTAATAGATCACATTTGTTAAGAATATAACAGTTACTTCACATATAATACAGGGCACAGATGTCTTTTTCTCTGCTTCTCTGTTAGAACGAGATTTACATTTACATTTAATGAAAAAAATCAATATTTCAATGTCAAAATGGAAGTGTGGTGGTAAGCATGTCTTGTGTTGTGACGCACAGACTAATGTGCAGTCCAGCCCACTGACTTCCAGTATACATCAAACACACATAAACACACACACGCTCACACACTTCTCCAGCTGTGCCACTCCCTCCCTGATTAAATGCTGGACTCTTCATACAAACAGAGCCAGGATACACCCGTGAGGAGTTTCCTTTCTAAACTTGAGCATAATCCACATACTTTTCCTGTTTAACAAAAGAGAAGGTCTTTTCATTGTCAAGGCCACTTGACTGATTAGACTTTGCAGGGGTTCCTTGTGAACCATTGCAAGAGGTCATGTAAAAATGTCTACTTCAAATAAAAAGACAACCGTTTTCAACGCCACTGGTGTCCGCTGGGCTAGAGAAGAGCCAAAGTACACATCGACCAATGAAGTACCTAGGCTGATGTGAATGCACCCATTCAAGCAGCTCCTATGGGGTTTCATCAAGACAAGATGTGTGCCCCTAAGGGTCTACAAGGGGCCTGAGAAGTTAAACAAAACAATCTGCTGCTTATGTAGCTTAAACTCGCTCAGAAACAAACAAATTCCAGAAAGCCAGAATGCTTATGGTTTCATTGTTTTTTTCTTCCTTTTTTATACAAAAAATGCCCTGCATAAGCATTGTTTTTAAACAAAAATGTTTAATAAAAAATATATTTTTCTCGATTCTACTTAATTCCTTTCATTCATTAATCTTTCATTCTACTTGAATGGGATCATATGGCAGAGAATTCATAAATGATTCTATATTTCTTACAGTTACTTGTTACAAAATGGCCGTTTGATGACAGCCCGTTTGGACTTTTCCTGTGCAAGCTGGTGCCCTTCCTCCAGAAAGCATCTGTGGGGATTACAGTACTCAACTTGTGTGCTTTGAGTGTGGACAGGTAAATCACAGCTTGACCATTTTAAAGCATTCATACTGTATTTACAGTGCTGAAATTGTTGTAATGCTGAAATGAAGGCCAGTTGAAATCCTGGCCACTTAATTCAAATTGGTCTCATTTACTATGTATACTTTTTCACTCATAAATCTCGATTCACCAAGTTTACATTCATATTTAATCTAAATGTACAATCAAATTAAAAACCACCTTATACCACACATAGAAATATGTATCCCTCATTTAGTATACATAAAATTAGTTCAAATAAATGAGAATATGAATTCATTTTGTTTATAAAAAATACAAGGTCACACTTTAAAGCTTTCTTAGAACTTAACAAATGCTTCCTTTGTCTGATGGTTAAAAACTCAATCACAGCTCATGTAATTAAATAAAGCTTTTTTGTTCTCACCTCTCTTGCCCCTAAACCTCTCCCTCATTTGACCTTTAAACTTCAGGTCACAGTGAAGTTGAGGGTTCGGATTTCACTGTTGAGGTCTTAGGATCAGGTCAGAGTCAAAAGTCAGAGGGTGGGGTTTTTGTTTTAGCCCATGGTATGCTATGCATTTAATGTTTATGTATGTAAATATTCAGTGTAGTAGACAAAGTTTTTTTGCCTGAATTACAATGCATAATATTCCACAATACTTAATGTTGTCTCAATCCCACTGCATTGAGTATCTTCAGACTTAAATTAACCCCCATAGTAAGACCTAAACGCTCGGGCTTCTAAGTTTCTCTAAATCAAAAACACATGATGCTGACGTTGTTGACTGTTTTGAAATCCATCTGCTTCTAGTTTTGTTTAATTCTGACACAAAAGCATTTTGTTGCTTTTATCAGACAACAATATAAAAGCATGCATATAGTTTGGCACTACACTGTCTATTGAATGGAGCCATTTCTAATCACTTGCCTGAACTCTATCTGAAGTTTAATCAAATCACATTTGTAATCTAATATTAAATCAAATTTTTATCGTTTTAATTAAATTTTGTAATTATATAAGTCGTGTTGCTGTAATAGGCTACTTTCAAGACTAAGATTCATATGAATGCATTTTGTTCTCTCATATTTTAAGCTCATGTAAAGGAGTCAAAAAAAGGAGTCAAAAACTAACATCATTTTCTTTTTTATCAGCGTACCAACTGGTTTAGCTCAGAAGAGACAAGGCAATAATAATAATGCTTGTTTTTAAATATTACAGTGTGTATTTCCTGTATCATGTTGATCAGGGTGGTTCCCATGAAAAACGTCTCAGGAAACATTATTGCATTTGCTTACGTGGTTTCGGGGAAAAGGCGGGACGTGAGCCTGTCAAGTTCTTGTCTGAATGAGGGCACTTCCTCCAGTTTATAAGGTCAGCTGTAATGGGCACCTCTCATTAGAGGAAGTGTTTTCTTCATCTGCAGACTGAGGCCACCTGCCCATCTCTCTTTAATCATGACCATGAACAACAAGAAGAAAAAGAGCATAACAGCAAGAGCGTAAATGTCTTATTAGACACTAAAACTAAAATTACTAACTTAATTTTTTAAGTTAAAAGGCCTTTACTAAAATTCATGGACCCCAGAACAACATATTTACAAGTGGAACCATAGGCTCAATCTAATACTGAAATATAAAAAAAAACAATTTTAATTTTATATGACATTTTATTGATTTACTGGGTTTTATTTATTTATTTATTTATACTGTGTCTGACTGAGGGATGTTTTATAAACATTCAACACTTTAAGAGTGAATCTGAGCCACAGATATGCAGTTTTTAAAGAATGAATCACTTCATGAATCAGAAGACAGGCCTTAATGTCACAACAGAGCAGCCGCTTTCAATTAGTTCCTGAATCACGCAGAGAAAATTTTCTACACATCTTGTCCAATTTGTGTTCCTCATGTTGCGTGAATTTGGATATCATGTCGTTCTTTCCAGCTGAGCGTCTGCGAAGTGGCTACATCTCCACTTAGTGAAATATAAATGCCCCATTGTTGTTAAACAGGAATATTCAAATGGGTCATTAAAAAAATATATAGTTACATATAAAATTTTGATGCACCATTTTACAAAAACATCCACTAGAGAAAAAATATTAATGAAACAAACATGCAAACATGACTTTGAGCAAAAGGAAACAAGCATCCAAGTGAACCAGTGGTTTTATTTAAACAAACAGCTGATGTATATGTGTTATGTTTAATATGCAAAACAGTCTTTTAATTAAACTTTGATCAACAATTTCTGCTATTGACGGTTTATTGCAGCTCTAAATCAGTAGCTGAGTGTTTTTATGGCTGCACTGTAGTATTTTGACAGAACTACAGAATAAGAACCTAATCATTCAGGCTTTGCAGGTGATGGCGTACAAGTGGAGTTGCTGCCTTTCTATATTTGTCTTGCTTATCTGGTTTAAATTGATAAAACAGATGACTAATCAACTCCTGGATCTTCAGAGTGAAGTATTAATTGTATGTACTTTGTATTTCTATGGTTTAGGTACAGGGCTGTAGCCTCCTGGAGCAGAGTGCAGGGGGTCGGCATTCCTCTGTTTACGGCCATTGAGATCTTCTCCATCTGGGTCCTATCCATCATCCTGGCTGTGCCAGAGGCAGTGGTCTTCAACATGGTCACCTTCAACTACAACAACCAGACCATCCGCACATGCATGCTAAGGCCTGAATCTAGCTTCATGTCGGTATGCTTTTTCCACAAGGAAATCTTTTTTCCACAGTATGTTGCATGTAAACATTCCAACACTTGAGCAGCTCGCAATAAACAATGCGTCCTGTCTGTTGACCTCAAGCAGGATGCTAAGAAAGATTCTGCTGTGATCTTTCACGAATTTCCCAAACTCTGATCCTGGAAAGATTTTCCGTAAATGACTCGCAAACATTGGGATAAGACTAAAACTTTTCAGATTTCTTTAGCTGCCCCATGAAGAGCATATCTGGTGATTTCTTTTGCTTTGTTCAGCCCGCAGAAGTAAATTGATAGCAGACCACGAGTGCAATTACAAACTGATGTATCTCCAAGCAGAGCCACATGTGTGGATGAGACACAGAGTTCCTTCTCACATGAACCCTGCCATTAATCACAGAATTACAATTCAGACACGATACAATTTAATACAATGCATATGCAATTGCGTTATTAACTGGTGGTCTATAAAGGCGCGTCTTTGTGCGCCGCTGTACATGTGTAACAGTAGACAAATTATACGACAGTAAATGTAGTTCACATTATGATTGTTTCTCAGCTGAGACTGAATTGAAGAGCCATTCTTATGGTCCAAAAATGTTTTTCCTTTTTAAAAGTGACATTTAAAGCAGGATATTGTATTTGGCGTGCCATTGATCTAATGCATGAGTTTCATCTGCTCTCAGTTCTATGTAACGTGGAAGGACTGGTGGCTGTTTGGCTTTTACTTCTGCGTGCCGCTGGCCTGCACAGCCGTCTTCTACACACTCATGACATGTGAAATGCTCAACCACAGAAACGGAAGCCTCCGGATCGCCCTCAGTGAACATCTCAAACAGGTACGATAATAATCATCATTGGCTTCCACATCTTTAGCATAAAAACATGATTGTTTCTGCGATATTTTTACATTATCATCTGTAACGTTTCTGAATGAAGACTTCCAGTTATATTTTCGGCAGTTATAACTTTAAAGGCAGTAATTTAATTGAAATCATCTTTTTAGCCTGGTTGTGAGCACTGTCTGGGAAACATTTAACCAAGTTTACAGTAAAGAGCTTAATGTGTATATTATATAACCCTGAGGTTCTGCCTTGTTTACGTTCTGCAGCGTCGTGAAGTGGCCAAAGCCGTCTTCTGTTTAGTGCTGATCTTTGCCCTTTGCTGGTTCCCACTGCATCTCAGTAGACTCTTGAAGAAGATGGTTTATGTTCCAGATGATGAAAGACGCTGTGACCTACTCAAGTGAGTTCGATTTATGTTATACCATACATTGTACCTCTCGAGTGTACAGCATTTTTCGTGTGAAAGTTACAGTTCATGTAGTTGTAGTGTTTATACCGTGAAGGAAAAAACTGATTGAGTGTCCACAATTTCAGCTTCCTGTTGATTATGGATTATTTCGGTATAAACTTGGCCACTGTCAACTCCTGCATCAATCCCATCATCCTTTACTTTGTCAGCAAGAAGTTCAAGAATTGCTTTAAGGTGGGTTGTTTCCTTATTTAAGTGCTATTGCAATGCAAACAGACAAAATGACGGAAATGTTGATACTGTAAGTGTTTTCTTACCATGGGTTCCCAAAATGTAATTGTCATTGTATTAGCTGCCATTGTATTAGCAAATCAAAGACTTCCTTGATTTTTGGAGACAATGTTGAGTGTGATAAGCCATGACTTACTGCTGAGAGTAATGATAATCTAAATCTAGATAGATAGATAGATAGATAGATAGACAGATAGATAGATAGATAGATAGATAGATAGATAGATAGACAGACAGACAAATTTAAATCTTATGGTTTTGCCTATGCTTTCTCTTCACTCTATCCCTGTGTTAGTCCTGCCTGTGCTGCTGGTGTTATACCAAGAACCAGGTTTCCAGCTCTGGGCCCATGAACGGCACCAGCATTCAGTGTAAAAACTATGAGCCCGGCAACCTGAACACAGACAGAAGCCTCCGCAAAGACAGTGACTGAAAAGAGGATGTGGAACTCACAGCAATCTACAGTCATGCTTAAAACATAATAAAAATGGACATCAGCCAGTGTCAAACTTTCTAACTGCATTTGTACGACAGAAACTAGGGGAACTCCATGCTTACCACATTACAGGGCTGGTTTTATATATATATAGCTACAAATTAGACAATAGACCTGATATATTTAAAGTCTCCCGCAGACACGGAGCAGCTGTTCCCATAGACATACAGACTGTTGTTTTTCACTGTGAGAAATTGTGGGAGTTTAAAGCAACAGTGACAGGATGCGGCTGAACCTAACGACACCAAATGAATCCTCATCAGGAACTCAAAGCGTTTTCTCTACGTAAATACTGTACTGTGAAAACACTTTGGATCGTCACTGTCTGTTGCCAAAGGAAGTTTCGGAAAGGAAGAGTTTTCTGTGTCCATTCTTTTCGTTATGAGCTTTGCCAAAGAAACTCCCAGCATTCCCCTGAATAGGTTGTCCGTCCTTTAAATGAATCATCCAGGTTTAATATCCGCACGTTATTTTTAGTGTAAACACGGATATGAAAGCTGCTGCCTTTATTTAGTTGCTTAGCAAATCATGTTGTGCGCTGGATGTCACCTGTGTTTATATACTGGGGAAAAAAATATGTTACTTGCCTTTGTGATTTGTTACGTTTTATGTATATACGCACGAAAGACAGTCATCACGAGAGTCTGTAAGCTCAGAATAAATTTAAAATGAATCTGTAAGCTCAGAATAAATGAAAAATGAGATTTACTGAACCTTGAGGAATCACAACAAGAACATGTTACAGTAAGTCTAAAGTTCCACAGATGAATTCACTAACCGTCAATTCCAGCAATGAGGCTGCAAGTAAAATTTTGACCTTGTTGGAATTTAAGAGTCATTTTTAGGAACGCATCCAGTTGCAACAAATGTTGGGTTGCAGTGTTCTGCTCAAAAAAAGAAGGACAAAATGATTTCTGCGTTCTGAACATAAGGGCGCGGGAAACGAGGCCTTTATATAATCAAAAAAAAACGCCCAGGAGATACAGACATATTGTTTCTTTATTTTGACACTGTGAATTTTAAAATAACTCATAAATGTTGTTAACCTTGTATACATTACTTTATTATTCCTAATATTTAATGGCCTCTGTATTTGTAAACATTTGCTTTTCATCAGAAGTTTGAATTTAAATATTTGTTTTAACCTTATTGCAGCAAACAGATTTTTTCTTATATATTGTTTTCTTGGTGTAATTTGAAATTGCTGATATGAATGATATTGTATACATATTCTGACAATATCTACATGGGTTCTGATCATTTGAAGCACTACGTGTAGATTGACATATTTGTGTGTGAGAGGATAATGAAAAGGTCACATTTGTGTTAGACTATGATGTCACACATTTATGATGATGTCACATATGTATTCATCTTGGCTACCACTATTGAATGAGGAATGTTGCACATTTATATAAAGATATATTAAGATTTAAACCAATCATAATGCTTTTAACATCAAAACAGCTCTGCTTACTCTGTATGCTATTGATTACTGTGATTAACTATGCATTATTTTACATATCATGATTGACAGTAGTTAAAACAACATTTTCTAAAGACTGTTATAGCCTTAGTCCAATTTTCTAGATAAGCTGCTAGTTATTTTTAAGAGTATTGGACTATTGATCCTACCACTTAAAGCAATGCTGTCGTATCTCAAAACAAAATGAGGTCTCAATGTTCAGAGAAAGGTGCCTTTTGACAGCTGTCTGTTTCTGGCTTGTGAAGACGCTCCAGTATTGGAGTGATTTAAGATGCACTTTGACCCAGCAGGCAACACGGCCCCTCTGGGTCATCTGTGTCAAGCCAGAGGATGTGAACAGCACATCCACAGAAGATTACATGTAAACTGCGGGATTTAAACCAAACCTGTTTGCAATGTCTGATCATACAGTGTTTTGCTTAAAAGTCTTCTATCAATCTAGTAATGGTTTGGACAAATACATTTTTTATGTGCTTGTGTGGTTTTTGTTTGCAATTAAAAGAGTATACATGATGGAAATATTGTTTCTCTGTACATTGTTTTTGTCAGAATGAATGAATGAATGAATGGTTTATTGTCTGTTTATGGATTATTTACTGGTCTGAGGTATGATTGCTTAGAGGTTAATGCAGATGTATTTGTTTTAACAGTTACAAGTGAGTATGATGATTTATAATGCTAATTATTTTTAAACATTATTGTAACACAATGTTCTAGGCTGAATTTAAACCTACAGTACGCACTAGCCAAAACAAGCACGGTCTTCATTTTTTTACCATGTCATTTTTTTAAAAGATATTCTTTATAACACTTGAAATTAAAATAATAAAAGAGAACAGAGCCAAGATTTGAGCCTTATACAGTTATTTAAATGCTTTGTGTGAAATCCATTGATGAAAATCTGGGATCTTAAACCTCTGATTATTTCTCATGCATTTTAAACTTTAAAAAAGTTTGTCTTCAGGGAGAACAAGGAATGGCTTTAGGTCAAAGGAGTTTGGTGGGAACCTCTACGCTTGCCAGGGAAGATTTCAAATGAAGCAAACGGCAGATTTACACAGAGTTGATTTAGTCATATTAAATAATATTTTTGAATAAAACCACTTAATTAAATATTACTACATGCAGCGCATTTCTAGGTTATCAAAACATTTTACACCAAACTACAAGCGAAAGTTTATTTTATAATTCATCACTGGCCTTAAGATATACAGATATCTATCTTGTGCTTCCCACAAGTGTAGCTGTATTGAGTTCCATAAGGTCATCTGATTATACGAATGGAAATTTGCAAGTCTGCATCATATATTTTGAGGAAATATAACACAGTATTTCTGCAGGCATAGGTCTCTAAAGCCAAACCATACACCCCATACCAGCAGACAGCTAAATTAAAGTCTACCTGTGCTCTGTCATGGATTATATTACTAACATAATACTGATATTACACACCACCACTGATATTTTACACAAACAAGGGAATTTAGATGAAATGTGGACACAGTTGGTCTTGACTGTGACATACTGCAGTTATCTCTCAGGAAAGCACACTATTTTTGAACATGAGGTAACCTTATGTCATGCAAGCGATTTAAAAAAATCATACAGGCCTAGGCATCCAGAAATATCTATTATGAGTTCCAAGTAGACTGATGCAAACCAAGACAAAATATTATTCTGAGGTGTACACATTAGAATGATTTTGTGAACATTTTTTAAAACATGTAGCCCAATAGTGTTGTGTAAGTTAATATTTTAAAGCGTTTTTATTTCATTTACAAACACTAACAGCTGATGAGTAAATTGAATCTGTGCACCCTATTTGCTGTAACTTATTTAGCCAGATGTTTAAAATGAATAAATAATCAAAAGTACATATTCTTTTTTTCTGTCCTGAAGGTATGCATCTGGCATACACCAAATCATGAAGATCATAGTTAATTTAATGTTTCCCCAACGTGTATTGATCCACTAAACACCGAAGCAGAACTCTAACGCTGGTGGTCACGTGAGACGTTGGCTGTGGACGTCACATGGCGTTTAAACTTTAAATGTGTCTCCAATTTCTCTAACACACCGCCTGTTTGTCTTCCCTGCCCCGACATGGCAGAGTCCCGCATGTCATTTTGCAGCGCTATCCCTCCAAGCGAGGCGTTCGCGTAAGTGTGGCAACAGCGATTTCTAATTTATAAAAGCTTAAAGGATCGATTCAATATTCATGAACAATCTGTCCCACCACAACGAGCCATTTCTGTAACTGGGGGACAGTATGATGACACCGCAGAGACGAGAAGGCAAAGTTCTGCCTCCGCGTCTTCACTACTAAGATGCCTCACCCTGTCCTCAAATACTAAACTGACCCCTATTTTTATTTGGGAAAGGTGACGCTTTATTGTAGTTCGTTTCTTCTTCGTGATAAAAGAGAGCAAAAGAAGAAAAACAGCATTTTGTTTAACAGGTCAAGTTCGCGCATCTGTTTTCATCATGGAAAAGTTCAGCTGTAGCTGATTTTCCATGTAAAAAGCCATTAAACGCATCTTACACATTTGGTGGGTAATTGAAACAGGCCAGTTTAACTGGACGGAGGTTTTCCCAGCGTTTATTTTAAACGTTGACCGTAAAGGATCGGTTTGGCAGAGCTTTCAGTCTTCAGCATTAACCAAACAACCGCGAAAAGTGTTTTACAGTATGATGCAGGATAAAGATGTTGTGTGGGTGTACACTTCCACCTCCACCTCAATAACGGTTCATTTTACAGACATTTCGAAATATGACACTTATATTAAATAATTAAACGGTTCTTAGACAGCACGCCTGATTCACATGGCAAGCAAAGAGTCTTTATAAACGCAAGACACACGAAGTGGTTGCAGGTCTTGCGCCTCTTTAATAGAGATGTAACCTAGATACTTGTGTTGTCCAAGAAAATACAAATTGATTAACAATAATAGATAATGAGTTAGGGTTAGGGTTTAATAATTTTTAAAAGAGACCGATAAGCCACAGAAAGTACTCGAACAAAACAGTATGATAAACAATGACATTCAGAGACATCCAAGTTCTTTTGGCTTCGTGTACATTATTATTGAAGCATTGCTGTTGTAAAATATCGTTTAAATATCGTGGGTTTCTGACCTTTCACAGGATACATTGATTCAGTTTTTGCCTAATTCCTTATCGCAAATATTATCTATTAATAAGACAGACAGACTGACCGGCCAAGCACTGCTATAATAATGCTATACCAAGCATTATATTATTTTACAGTGAAAATAGATATAATTATATAATCATTTATTATTTTTATTTGAGGTTTTATAGATGGTAATATGCTATTTATTTTTAAAGTGTGGTCAGTGTTTTATTGTATACTTTTTTAACCATACAGTATTGGATTTGTGCAGTGTTTATATTAAGTTTTGGATTCAAACATAATGCGTTTTTATTGTATTTTTATTGTACATTTATTGTAATTAGGTTAGCACTTAAAAACACACTTTTATCACATTCCAGAAATCTTAATTGGTAAAATTGACGACCGTTCTTTTGTTCAGGAAAACAAGCATAAAAATACTAACGCAAAACAGAATTAAACTGGATTTACAGACTTGTTTGTGCTCGAGAACAATTATACTTTTAGACGGGAGAGCTCAGAATAAACGAGACTGAATTTCTTGATAATGTGTTGCCATACACTGTCATCTAGTGGCGGTAGATTGAGCCTAACCTAATCGATTGATTTGCGTTGTGAAAGCTCTTTCTTTCTTTCTTTCTTTCTTTCTTTCTAATTATTATTTAGTTATTAATTATTATCATAATAATGATATTCTGTATTTACCTAGTCTGCGTTTCTATGCTGTAAGAGATTTACGCGGATTTAACTCGGCTGTGTAAAGATGCCTCATCTCAACCTGGCAGTTCAGTACAATCTGTAGCTGGGTCCTTACTGGTCATGCTAGTTCAACCTTCAAAA
>JAZGTJ010006865.1:0-24018 GCA_036877575.1 Botia almorhae
CTCAATGTCCGGTGCTAAACTGAACCTTACTTCCTGTTTATATACCCGCGGAGATTACTTCCGGGACCTCGTGACCTCACGTGACTCGGTGCGTGTGACAATAACATTACATTTAAACCATGAAGCTTTTTTTTCAAAAGTATTTCAATTTGCTTAAAATAAACACAAAATAAACAACATTGTACGAATTTAAGGTTACAAACATAAATAGGATATTGGATAAAAAAACATGTAGAAAATTAAGTGATACAATTGCCATAGAGATTCATAGGCTTGTACTAGGGCACATCTTTATATAAAATTCAGTGTCAGTGTACCATGATTGTACACAAGAATTTAATGGTCATAAGAATTTAAACTATTTTGTGATTAGAATTTTCAATTATCTAAAATAAAACCAGAAAAAAAACTTATCTGCATTTTCTGAGGGTTGGTTTAAATGAAAATGTAAAAATCTGAGCACTTTGACTGTAAGCATTTGGAACACACATACTACCTTTGTGCAAATAACCTTACATATCTCCATATGTCATGAATGCTGCCTCCAATTCTGTAGATTCCCACAATGACCAACGCAATGACCATCCCCGAGTATTGGCACTACAACTCCCATAATCCCACATCCCTGGTTGACTGTCTCCACACCTGTTCCTCAACATCCCTCATTAACTGACTTTATAAACCCTGTCTATACACTGCTACATTGCGAAGTCTTGTTTTGTCTTGGTGAACATTTCTGAGTAGGGGTTTGGTTTCCCTTGTCTGTGTTTTGATCCTGCTTTGGATACTTACGATTATTGCTGCCTGCCCTGATTACTGCCTGTTTGGATTATTGTTTGTACTATGCTGCCTGCACCGATCTTGGAACTGTGTTTGGATTACAATTTCTGCCTTGCCCTTGCCATATCTTTTCGCCGGTATCAACCCTTGCCTGTTTTCACTGAGTTTGTGTTTTGTCAAAAACACTGCACATGGATCCTTACTCGCTGCCTGATGAGTCATTGTTACACCATAAGTGTTTATAGGTTTATTTTACGCAGGTTTACTGATAATTACTGAAACATTATTTGTATTAAGTTGATTAAATTACAAATGCTTAATATTTTAAACAATGATTAAAAAATAAAGGAAAATAAGAGACTGTCTAAAATGTGTATATACTTTTTTTTAATATACAAAAGCTTTTTTCCCCTTGTCCTAAGAATTTTAAGCGCAATAAGCTTTTTGATCAAGTAAACAAAAATGTAGTTTTGAGAAAAAATTACATGACATTACGGAGGAGGCTCCCACTCTGCCCCCTCTGCGCCACCAGAGGGAACCCTCTCCTGAGTACTAATCTTAATTCGGACTACATTTACCATGGGCCCCCATCTGGGGCTGATCACTTAATTCCAATCAGCTCCACTATATAAACCCCAGACTCTGAAGGACTCATTGCAATGTCTTGTTTTGCCCCGGCTAACATTTAGCGTTTACTGTTATTGTCTACCTGGTTTCTGTTTGGATTGTCTTTTTTTTATGATTGTTTGCTGCCTGCCTTTTGAATCCGACTCTGCCTGATACTTTGTTACACCCAACTTGTTTGCTCTCCTATTTATTGCCTATCCTATTTATGTGTCTGTTGTCTTGTGCTGGTGTATTGTTGCTGGTTTTGCTTCTTGTTGAGCTAAGTTGATTATTGGATCATGTCTTCTTGTTTAAAGAGCTCTAAGCATTTCAAGTCTTGTTTTGTTCTTGTTCACTGTTTTTGTTAATAAAATAAATTTTTTGTGGAAAGTTGATCTGCGACTGGGTTCTTCCCTCACGGTTCACAACAATTATGTGTTGTCTATCAGAGGAGTTAAATATTTTTTCAAATATAAAAATGGAATGTAACTTCACATATTTCCATGATTGATTTAAAACAAAATAATTGTAAGCACAAAATTAGACAATCTTAATAAGAAAAGATAAAACACATTAAAGCACCCTAAAGATTTCTTAAAATAGTTTAAACTATTCCAGAAATGTTAAAAACTGTCCAAAAACGATCTATTATTAGTCTAAATACACAAAGGTTTACCATTTTACACCCACTGGCGCCATAACCTGGCAATACAGTTGACTGTGGAATAAGTGCTAATCATATTTTTAGTTCTTGCAAAACAAACAACCTGAAAAAGCAATAAATAATAAACTGGTTAAAAGAGATTGTTTAATTTAAATAAAGTATATATTTACTTTTTATTTCTTATTATTTGATAATAATTGATATTTACTTTTTATAAATGTTTCATTAATTTGATATATTAATTGATATTTACTACAACACTTACATATACAACATCCATCACCCAAACTTAACTGTTAAGAACAGCCGTGAAATTACTGCAAAGCTTTGGTTAGTTCTGGTAGTTTAAAGGCAACATAAGATAGCTACACGTGTTAGCTTGTGTGCTACACTGGAAGTCACTTGTTTCAATTAAATGTAAAGTTTGTCATTGCTTCTTTAATGACATCACGCTCATGTTTTGCTACATAGTGCATAACGGAATCTTTGACACTGCTATATGTACTGCCATATAAAGCTTCTTTAAGAAATAGCAAGGGAAGACATATAGGGAAATACTTGAAAGCATCACATCCGTTAACCAATATTCTCACAACAGCTTGCCATTCATTACCCTAATAATTATGTTTGATGAATGGGACCTTAACATCTGCACCCAAAGCACACTTAGAACAGAATTCAGACGAGCAGTCACGAAAACCACCTGATCCATCCCCTTCTTCAATCTGTCCATTAAGGATTTTCATATGAGTACTGATCTCCTTGTCCATTATTTCTGAGTCACTGAAAGCTTGCATCAAATCACACAGAGCTTGTCCTCTTCGCAGTTTCCTGAATCAGTGTTGCCACTTGTTCTCAGAAGTTGTCTACCCTGTTCTTTTTCTCCATGTGATTGAACACTGTATCAGTCTGCACAAGTGATATTTGCTGTTCTGTGAAATAAAGTGGATTACATTTTCAATTGTCAATTGTGTCATATTCGTTAATGCCAGAGCTGCTAGATGCTTGATTATCATCTGCCTCTGCACTTGTGACAGAATTTTCTGTAATTGTCAGGATGGAGCGAAGGAAGAACCCAATCGCCGACAGTAATTAACACAAAAAACTTTTATTTAAATAAACAAACTCAAAACTCCCGCAAGGGGGCGAAAGGGAACAAAGGCAAACATAAAATCAATTAGTAATATAAATAAACGATAAATTAAACACCAATTTACTCAAAGAAGAAAACTACAATTGAAATAAATACAGATTCTATTTTAAATATACAATAACGGAAACAGACACGAACGATAACAAACCTGACACAGAACAAGGACAAGACACGAGAAACACAATCAAACAACTAAGACGAGATTGCAACAAACATGGAAGGAACTCAGGAAAGATAACACATGTAAGTCATGGAGAACGAGCATGGATAGTACAGACCAGCACAGGACAGCAGACACAAGTGCAATAAATACAAAACAGAAACAATGACAGGTGTGTGAAAACAAAACAAACGAGGAAACAAGGGGGCGGGGTAATGACGTGGGACCGGAGAACACATGGCAGATATAAACAACCGAAGCCATGTGCCTCCACATAGAACGGACACCCAGAGCACAGGTCTAGACTTGGACTCTCGGAACATAAACCAAGAACAGACAGGACGAGTCGGAATCTAGCCCCACGCTCTGACATAGAACACCGACTGTGTCACGATGCTGGCAAAACGCGATCTCCAGACTTGACAGGAAGCCAGGACCCTGACATAAAGTCTGCAAATTTTACATGTACTTGCTTCAAACAATTCTCTAATTGTACATTCTGATTCAGTCATCCTATGGGAGAAATGATGAATGCCGCAGTCGAGAGTTTTTAGATCTAGATGTTTGGATTTACCATTTGGAAAAAAAACATCTCAGCTATTTTTTGTACATCTTTCATTTTTGACTTCAAATCCATAGAGACATCCCTGGTTTCACCACCTTTAGTTGACCGAATTTGTTTGAAGTCATTGTCTCTTGCACTGTAGTTCATCCAGCCCAGTTCCACATGCTTAGATTTCTTTTTGGCATTTGGTGTTTCCGGCATATTTTTTGAAATCTTATGTCCAAGTTCTTCTTTGGTACTTGTGGTATAAAAAATGTATTTTCAAAGAAATCTTGCTTTCTTTAACAAAAGGCCACAACTGCTGCTCTATTTCCATAACTGGGAATGTACCTGGCTAGCTCTGTCTCTGACTAGCTCTGACATCAAATACATCAATCTGTTGAAATACCCAAGTGAAGATTAGGATTGTATAGATTATAGACTATACAGTCATGGACAAAAATATTGGGACCCTTGCAATTTCTCTCAGATAATTGCTGCAGTTGCAAATGTTTTGGTACTCACATGTTTATTTTTTTGTTTGCATTGGAACGACACAAAAAAGCAGAAGAAAAGTCAAATCTGATACAATTTCACACAGAACCCCAAAAATGCCTTGGACAAAATTATTGGCACCCTTAACTTAATATTTCGTAACACCCCATTTGGAACAAATAACTAAAATCAATCCTTCCTGTAACCATAAATGAGTTTCTTACACCTCACTACTGGAATTTTGGACCTTCTTTTGCAAACTGCTTCAGGTCATTCAGATTTGAAGGATGCCTTCTCCCAACTGCTGTTTTAAGATCTCTCAACCGGTGTTCTATGGGATTAAGATCTGGACTCATTGCTGGTCAATTCAGAACTCTCCAGCGCTTTGTTTGTAACCATTTCTGAGTGCTTTTTGAAGTGTGTTTTGGGTCATTGTCCTGCTGGAAGACCCATGACACTGGCCACTATGTTACGCCCCAAAATTCTTTGGTAATCATCAATTTCATGATACCATTTCCACAGTCAAGGCATTCAGTCACAGAAGCAGCAAAGTAATGTCCTGGTTACATATGTAACCCGGACATTAAGACATTACGTCAATGGACTGATGTATGGGGTCTTGCTTGAGAGCCCTATCACCTTTGCGTAAAAAAAACGCGCCAACGAGCATTGGGTATGAGAGCTGCACGCAGGGTCATGCCCACCCGGAGGTGGGTGTATAAAGCCAAGCGGCACTCGCTTTCATTCAGGTTCTTGCTGAGGAGCCAAGATGTGTCCCGGTCAATCAGTGGTGAGTCAGGCTTGCGGCAGGGGGGGCGTAACCAGGACGTTCCCTTTCAGTCAGTCACGTTCGACGTTACGTCAACAGATTGACGCATTGAGGTCCCTGTGGAAAACGCCGCAAGCCAATCCACGTTACGGGCTAGGAATGTCTGTACGCGCAGGTGAAGCGTGCCTCTGTCAAACAGTTCCCCTGCCTCTGTAACCTTCCCAGTGCTCCGCACAGGCGGCATGTCGTAACCCAGTCGGGTGTGGAGCCCGAACATGGAAGGGTCGCGGCGATTGTTCCTATCCCCCCAGGAAAAGGCACCTTGGTGCACAGGTCTCCTTCCTCTCATGGTATAGCCACGAAAAACACTGGGAAGAAATGCTGCCCGTTCCAGAGGAAAGGCGTTGCAGAGACCACAACCTGCTAAAGGAGGTAATGTGTGGAGATAAGGTATAGACTGACCTGGCAGTACTACTTATGGAAACATCTCTGTGCAGGTATGACTGCCCACAGAGGCCGGCAGCCGTATTGGCGCCATGGGAAAGACACGGGTTCACCGATAGGGAAACCGTACCGTGGAGAATACGCATGTGAGATCACAGAGGAGGAATCACTACACATGGACCACGTAGCCCAGCACAAGGGCTGACTGAGGCATACATACACGAGTGCTGGGCCAGGCGTGAGGCTCCTCCGCTGAGCCTGCCCGCCGACAGGTGCTGGAGGAATCACAACGTAGGGTTCGCCTGCTGGGAAACCACTCTGAAGGAATACAACTGCCTGAGTCCCCCTATCCCAGGGGGGAGGGTGAAATGCTAGCGAAGACACCAAGACTCTTGCCCACTAGCCAGTGGGCCCCAACACACGGGTGGATTCAGGCACCCCCCTAAGGTTATAGAACCTTGCAAAGGTGTTGGGTGTCACCCAGCCCGCAGCTCTGCAGATGTCTGCTAAAGAGGCGCCAATGCACAGGACCAGACATCACTCCTAGTCGAGTGAGCCCTCACTCCAGAAGGACACGGCATGCCCTGAGAATGGTACTCCAAGGCGATGCCAACCTCTGTTTTGAGAGGGCCTTCCCTTTTTCTCTGAGTGCAGTTCACCTAAATGCACAAGGCACGAACGGGACACAGCAAGGAAAGGGCTGGATCTGGGCAGCGCTTTCAGGTTCACCACCTGATCCCTGGGTCTCAAGATCACGTGAGAGTAGGCAGGCTTTTGTCTCATCTGTTCACAGTACGTTCTTCCAGAAGGATTGTGGTTTTCTCACATAAGTTTTGTCAAACTCCAGTGTTGCCTTTTATATGCGTTTGCGTTCTCTTGGGTCTCCTTCCATAGCGTCCCTTTTTATTCAGATGGCGACGGATAGTGAGAGCTGACATTGTTGTACCCTGTGTCTGCAGATCAGCTTGAATTTGTTTGGAAGTTAATCATGATTCTTTATCCACCATTCGAACAATCCTTCTGTTACAGAGGAGACCTCCGCATCATGTCCGCCACCGCGTCAGCGAGAACCGTCACCAGAGTATTAGAAACATTTCCGGACTACAACTCCCATAGACTTTTACATCATTTCCTGTTTGTCACATGCCTCATCTCGTTTCCTGTTTGTCACATGCTCCTTCACGGGGACTATGCGATGTCTTGTATTGCCCTCTCGCATACATTTCAGAGCGTTTCTTCCCATGTTGTTTTGCCTGGTTACGATTGGATTGTTTTCTGGATTACGGATTGCTTGCTGCCTGCCTACGACCTTTGTTTGTTTGTTTTTGGATTACGTTTGTCAGCCGCCCACCTCGACCCTCGCCTGGACTATCGTTTTGAGTATTGCCTATTCTATTACATCCCTGTTTGCCATTGATTATCTTTGCCTGTCTGATTTGTCATTAAACGCTGCTTATTGATCCCCATAACCCTGCGTCATCATTACACCTTTGTTGTAATTTTTCATTAATTTTGCTATTCCGCATTGAGATTGTCCATGTTTTCCCACAATTTTGTCTCTCAAATCCACAGACAACTCTTTACACTTTTTCTTTCCTCCATGCTCAGTGTGACACAACACAAAGGTTGAGTCAACTTTTCTCCATTTTACCTGGTTGCAAGTTTGATTACTATATTGCCCACACCCGTTACTTGACACAGGTGTGTCTAAATACAAATTACAGGAGCATCACATGCTTGAAAAGCAATTATTTCTTACAATGTTGAAAAGGTGACAATAATTTTGTCCAGGGCATTTTACAATAAGCACTAATGACTGTAGATTAGATAGATATGTATATTTAGAATAAATATACTAAATATATACTAAAAGATAGGTTTCTCTCTATTTACTTTAAGGTGCATGTAGCAGCCATTGCTGCCCTCCACGTACCGCTTAGTGTTGTCACCTTGTGAAGCACCATCTGATTTCCCGTTTTCATTTGTGATACCTTAAGGATGAGGCCTGTGGCTCAGGTTAGACTCTCAGCCTGTGTTCTAACTATAGTACTTGAAGGGTTGTCTCTAACACCCTTTAAACTCCTGGATTCTGTATCCATCAGATGCATCACCTTCAGCATGGCATTCTTGTTAATGATTCTTCATTCAAGAAAGTTGCCTCCTCCTGCATAAAATGGACAGTGCCATCTTGTGCCGGTTATTAAATGTTGAATGTGTTCTTGTTGTCTTTGCTTTGGTTTAAGTGTAGTTCTTTGAGTTATCCCCCTTAGGGGAGGTTTTGTTTAATATAGTCTTGTTTATTGTAAGATGTCTGCATATGGGTGTTAAAATTTTAGATTTTTAATCTTATGTTGGTCTTTTCATCTGATCAACTTCATCTGTAATTCTTGTATTTGTCAGTCTGATCACCCTGATTAACTTTACCAACTTAAAAAAATATGTAGCTACAAATCTATTACCTTTCAGGACAAACCTTAGCTTCTTTCAGTATGTGATAGAATATGTAGTTGAATACTCGGAGGTTGTGATGACATATAGTGACTTTTTTTTAGTACTACACAATGTTATTTGATGCCGGCAATAATTTACTTATTTGCTTATTTATCTTTTTACTTATTTATCCACTTATTTACTTTATTTACTCATATATTTATTACACACAACTATGTATGTACTTGCTCCTATCATGGGTAATAATGCATAGAAAATGAGAATCAGTGTCCATTATTTTACAAGCAAGATAGTGGTAAAATAAATCTATTTGCCTGTTAGGCAACATTTTAAATATTTTAAACCAATCAATGTGAAACTATGACATGATAAATTATTTGTAATAATAATGTAATCATTATTGTCCGATCATAATTTAAAACATTAATACACAACCAAGCCAAATATAGTCTTGATATTGTCATAAGCATCCAATATCTTTCTATGGTCGATCACAGACCGATTGATGTACAACATCAAAGCACCTTAAGAGCAGTTGCCTCTATATGCATTCAAATCATTCTTCTGGTACTTTCACTTTATTAGTTTGCATCATTTTCACAGGCATCAGAAAATCTCAACAAGCATACACAAACATACTCAATATTTACTTCGCTGCAGATCAAACACAGTAGCACAAGGTACTTTAACAAGGTTTTTGCTGCCTATAAAGTTCATTTTAGGTTAAAACAATTCTAAACATTTCCTAATTCCTAAACATTTAATGCTTAATGGAACAACTTCAGAATTCAGAAAATCAGAAAATCTCAACAAGCATACACAAACATACTCAATATATAATAAGTAAATACTTTAATGTCACACACCAGTTGGTCTCTGCAGCACCCGTCTTGTGGCCCCCAGCTTAAACACTTCCGAAGTTGCCAGCCATGACTGATGATCATCGGTCATCAAAGAATTCTATTCGCTTATCTGTACTGACAGCACAAATTCAACTCAGAGTAATCTTAAACAGACATTTTACAGCTGATATGATTTTTTTAATTACCATAACAGGTCAAATATCTGTTGCTAATAAAATGTCATGAAATAACTGGAAAGTCAATACACAAAAGTAACTTTTTTTGTGCGTGTCTTTAGATGGTGCATACCAAGAAAAACGCTTTAAAAGAAGTTTGAAAAAGAAGGTTTTCATTACAATTCACATATAATTCATAAGTAACATTGATCATAGTATTTCAGTGTTGTGTTATAAGCATTTACATAAATTCTGTTATATCTCTTGAGCACTAGGTGACACAGCCTCAAACTTTGCAGGTCACCTCAGACTATGATGATGATATATTATATTAAGTTTCGTAACAATGCACAATTGTGTTTGATGAATACTGATAATTTGATAATGCATTTAACAACAAAATTCAACATGGTCGAAGCCCAAAATGGCCGACCATAGAACATCAGATATTGTTTGGCTCGACATGCCTCAAAGAATCTAAAGAGACCACCAAAAGATATAACAAAATGTACAAAAATGCTTATATCGTGATTTCAACAGAAACATACTGTTATGAAACTTCTTTCCTTAGATTGATTGGATGCCAAGTACAGCAACATCAAACATTACTTCCTGTCTGCCGTTTTGAATGTTTTGAAAAACCTATACATTTCTTCTACAGCGTTTGTCTAATTTGCATGAAATGTTCACTGTAGAGACATCCCTGACATTCCACCTACTGGTCCAGAGATATGAAAAAATGTATATTTTTGCATAAAATTTTTGAATACATGGTGTACGATTATGAGAGTGGTCTCTATAGATTGCCATTTTGGGGGTCGACTATTTTGAATTTTATCATAAAATCGTTACAAAACTTGGTATGATTCATTATTACTTTAGTCTGAGGAGACCTGCAAAATGTGGGGCTGGCACCACACATGACTGAAATAACATATTGTCATGCAACTTCTTTCCTTGGACTCTTTGGGTCATGCCGAGTCCTATAATACCAAATTTATTCTAGTCAATGCTACTTCCTGTTTGCCATTTATAATTATATTGAAAACCTACTTTTTTAAATTCCTCCTACAACATTTGTCCATTTGCTTGAAACTTGGTGTTTAGCATCTAGAGACACTCCTGACATAAAGTTATGGAATTCTTTTTGATTCTTCGAAACAATCTCTTATACCATGTCAATAAATTTTACAGTAAGCATATAAAATGGAAATCAGGCTGTATCTTTACAAAACATTTGTTTATTGACTTGAAATTGTGTAGGTGGCATTGTCACAACATCCTGACAGCCTCATACAGATTTGGTGGTAGCGCCACTTATTGGTCAAAGTTATAAATTGCTTTATTGTATTGTGATGAGTTTACTTGTTTTCTTTACCTGCTTCTCTTGATCTCATTATCAGAGATGTCCATAAATATTTTTGGTGCTGTTTATGGGCTTGATTCCGTAATTGCTGTTTGCAGCTATATTTCTTCTTCTGCTCATAAAGTCTATGGCAGACCATAGGACACTAAATAGGAATGTTATAAAATTTGGCACACAGATAGAAGACAGTCTGAAATGTTACTATAGCCAATTAGGAGTCTGTGCCTTAAACCCTCTAGCACTACCAACAGTTTAAAATTTCACTCTTGTTTACTTTTGACTCATAAGTCCTAGTAACAAAATTATTTTTCCTATGATTCTTTTGTTCATGCCGATTCCAACACACCCTATGATGTTATTTCCGGTCATGAAAATATTTCTGCCATTTCGAATTTTTTGAAAAACCTTTTTCGAACAGATATATAACTGATATATACATGAAATACAAATACAAAATGAGCCAACAATGAAAATAGTTGTTTACTCACCTTATATGAAACAGAATCTGCAGGATGTTCAATGAAAAAAATACATGGCTTGTCAAAATCCAATGGAAAAAGCACCATAAAAGTATTCTATACACTTTAACTCGACACGATTTTGATTCATACAATACATTAGTATGAGAAACTAAGACTTAAACTAACACATTGTTTGCTGATAATCTCTACCTTAACTATTAATTTGTCAGACATTGACATCAGACATTTTTTCTTGTTTATGTTGTGATTGATCATGATACTGTATTTGAATGTATCTTCTTTTGTATTAGATATATCAAATGGCTTTAGGGTGACATGGAGGCGAGTAAATGATGCCATCATTTTTCTCAGAAACATTTTACAATTACAATTACAATTCTGTATTTATAATGTTAGTGTTGCTACACTAAGTTGTTGGCATTAGAAGAGTATTTCCATTGCTTACTTTAAAGCATAGCACTGCTCTACTGTAGTATCGTTTTGAGCCATTCACATGCTATAGGCTTTTGTTTTGTTAAATATAAAGGTGTTCTTAGCTGAATTAACTTTTATTTACCTTTAATTAACCTTTAAACAGTCATGCACTGAAGGTAGTATCAGGCCTCATGTGAAGCCCTACTCAGATAAAAATCCCAACTCTACCTGCACAACTCTACCAAGCAAGGACACTGACAGGGCACTCAAGTGTCTCTGTCCTCTTTGTTTCTATTTGTATTTCCTTTCCTTGGACTATTCTACTTTCCCTATTTATAATATGTGCTTTCATCATATTCCTGTCATCCACCAAAGACATCACAGTTGCTTAAAACATGAAAAACAATGCTTCCCCACCAATCTGCGGCCTATCTGTTCTTCCACTTCTACTCTCTGTAGGATTGTAGAATTACCAATCAGTGGTAAACAAAGCAGACTTCTTTCCAGCCTTTGCTACCCATGCTATCAACATATTAGGCCTTACTGAGATTCATCCAAAAGACTCAGCAACTTCCTTTGCCATCTCTTAAACTACTTTTTTTCTCACACCTTTTGCCAATTAGGCAGAGGTGGAGAAACAGGTTTGCTTATCTCCAATAACTGGAAATATACTCTACTATCTTCACTATGCACTTATCCCTCATTTGAATATCATGCAGCAACTATCCCATTTCCTACACAAATTAATGTTGTTGTAGTAAACCACCTCCTTCGTCCAATGCATAACTTCCTGAAGGAGATGGATGTGCTTCTTTTGTCCTTCCTTAAGGATGGCATACCACTTATAGTTTTCAAGGGTTTCAACATCCACCCGGAGAAGCCCTTTACTGCAAAATTTCAAGATAACCTTGCCTCTATGACCTCA
Organism: Botia almorhae; assembly: GCA_036877575.1. Classification (NCBI taxonomy): domain Eukaryota; kingdom Metazoa; phylum Chordata; class Actinopteri; order Cypriniformes; family Botiidae; genus Botia; species Botia almorhae. The sequence continues at coordinate 12,272 of JAZGTJ010006865.1, forward strand.
CTCATCTCAACACCACAGGAACTCAAATATGGCAACCAGCTTGACCTCATCTTTCAATGTAACTGCACCCTACCCACATGTGCTACACCTACACCAGTTTCACTGAGGTGTAACCTAAACTCAAGAGTAAATATCCTGATGACCTCAGTAAGTATTTGTCACTATTTTCCTCTTTCTCTACCAGTGTTTACTCTGCTAAAACCTTGTACTACAACACCCATGTCAGCAATACATCAGATGCTCATGAACGCTTAGGAATTTTCTCTGTCCCCCTCCACCCACTTACTATCTATCAGCTGGTATTTTTGCCAATTTTTTCACAGAAAAACATTCATAAGCAGCCATTTTAACCACCACAAACCCCAAAATTTGAAGCATCCATATCCAAAACCCTGCTCTCCTTTGGCTCTATGCTAATTGAAGCTGAGGTCCTGATTTCACCCCAGCCACCCCACTACCTGCTCCCTCAACACAATCCCCTCCCATCTCCTACAGGCCATATCAAGCACACTTACACCTCACTTAAACACAACATCATCTCATACCTTCTCACTGGCACTACCCCCACTGAATTAAAGCAGATCAAGGTTACTCCCCTGAACCCCTCTTACTGACAACTACAGACCTGTCTCAGTCCCCTTGTTTATAGCAAAAACAATTGAATGAGCTGTTTTCAACCAGTTATCTTCTTTCATCTCTCAGGAAACCTACCTGATGACAAGCAGTCAGGCTTGAAGAGCAATCACTTCATGAAGACGGTGCTGCTGTCAGTCTCCGAAGCCCTAAGGGCAGCAAAGGTGGATTCTAAATCCTTTGTCATTATTCTACTAGATCTGTCTGCAGCTTTTTACATAGTAAATCACCAGGTTCTCCTAACACCCTATCTCCATTGGGTTCACAGGAACTTCACTCCAGCGGTTTCTGTCCTACCTCTCAGGTAGATTGTTCAGGATGTCTTGGAGAAGTGTGCTGTCCAATCACATTACATTGGTCACTGTTGTCCCTCAAGGATTAGTGCTTGGATCACTGTTTTACACTACATCATTAGGTCCTATTATACAGGCACATGGTTTCTCATATTACTGCTTTGCAGATGATACCCAGATCTTCTTTTCTTTTCAACCAGATGATCACATAGTAGTGGCACACATCACAGCCTGTCTGAAAAACATCTAGCTTGGATGAGAAAACACCACTTAACCTAACAAAGACAGAACTTCTTGTCTTTCCAGCCCACCCTATAGCTCTGCATAATCTCACAGTCCAACAACATCCTGCAAACATAATACCAACAAACAATCAGAAACCTCAGCATAGTCTTTAACATTCTCCAATCGCAATGCTAAGATAGCGCAATCATGTAGAATTACACTATACAACATCAGGAAAATCAGGCCTAATTTCAATGAGCATGAGCTCCTTGACCTGGCCCTTGTAATGTTTAGACTGTACTACTGCACCATTAATGATTCACAACTGATTCAGAATGCAGGAGCCCAAGACTCCTGAATAAACCCATGAATACTAGACAGGAATATATTTACTACTCTTCCTAAAAAAAGTTTTAACCATTTTCTCTCTCTATCTCAACAGACTTTGTACAGCGTGTTTTCATATTATTGCCTCCCTATGGTATCACTTCATTGTTTTCTTCACCTTGTAAGTTGCTTTGGATAAAATTATCTCTTAAATGTAAATGTAATGTGTAGTGTAATCCTTGTACTGACCTCTCTAACAGAGAGATAATACAAATTGTAAATTAAACACACAGACACAGTTAAAAGACATCAGTTCCACAGGCAGTCTCAATACATTTGCCTTTAATCACATAGAAAAAAACATACTTTATACAAAATAGTGTTTTTGTCTCTGATTTTTATTACACAGTCTGATAAAGGAAGAGGGAGCCGTATTTTCGAAAGCTTCAAAAAGACATTCAAAAAACTGTGTTTCTTATCGTTTGGTGAGGAGATAAAACAAATAAAGACAATCAACAAACGGTCAGTCAGCTTGTTACAGTCTGCCTTTAAAAATCATTAATCACAAATGTTTTTCAGATTCTTTCTGATTAGGACTGATAGCAGCATTTGTTTACTCTCTCTCATTTATGAGACAATATCATTGAGACAACAACAATTCTTGAAATTAATATGCATATAATAGATATAGAGAGGAATCATAGACTCACAGTCTCTAATACAGCTTCAAGCAGTTCGAAGTCAGTATTTTTTAGAAAATTAAAAATGGTGGAGAAATTTTCATGACGGAAAATTACATCATAGGAGAGGAGATGGAATTTGTACAAGTCAAGGAATCAGAGGATTATATTTCCAGGACTTACGAGTCAAAAGTTATGATCATAAACCTGAGTGTCTTCTATCTGTGTGCTAAATAACTTTTCTATGTATGGGGTTGGGCATAAAGCAAAAAAATAAGAACACTAATAAATACAACAGGGGTCTTTGCCCCTAATAATAATAATAATAAAAATTAAAAGAAGATACAGTGTATGCAGTTTATTGTCAACTTTAATGATTAGCAAGGGTTTAGCTCTTTGTAAGTTAAATTTACTGTGCATATAAAATAAACAATATTTGTTTTTTCATGTCAAATATTTTTGCCGCTTAAAAGTTATATTTTAGTGTATTCAACTCTGTTGAAAGAGCTGTATGCACTTACACACAATAATGTACCATGTAATTAAAACATGTTTCTATAATTTTGATCAAACGGTTGCTAAACTGCTAAATAGTTGCTATCTGATAAACTGCTTTAAGGGGCAACAAAATAGCACTATGGTATTATATAGAAATACCTTAAAGACTTTATCTAAAATGTTTTCCCAGTGTTGCACAAAACTGTGAGTCTCTATAAGCATGGACTCAACTGCCTTTACATCACTTAAATAACATAAAACAGCCCTATTTTTTACCTTTCCCTGATGCTTTGGTTATGACAGCGAGGAAGACCATAGAAAACAGGGAAACCAATGGGATATGAAGAGAAGGCAGGACATTGCTGATGTCATATGGTACATTTTAACTCACTATGTACTTTCTTACAATATAATGAGAATTTTACAATCTAAAATGTTTACACGGTTGTAATCCTAGATAGTCTAGATTTCCAAATTTTATTAGATTAAATTTTACTTTCAGTTTTTTTTTTAAAGCAATGTTACTATAACACTAAGGGCAGTTTTAGTGTGTCCATAGTGAGGAACACAGTTCTTGCCAAAGCAACAGTACTTGACATCTTGTGAGTCAGAATTAATTGTGTTTATGGGTAAAAATATTGCTGTTGTTGTACAGAATGAACTTGCATCTTGAGCTATTGTCTCAGTGGTGACAATAAAAGGTTTATGTGTTTATATACAAAAATATGTGCATGTGCAAAGAGACATCCGCAATAATGGCGTGCAGGTGGAACAACTGCTTGTCCGAGTTACAGAATTGCAGATGATGTAACAAAATGGGGTGGGAAAAATGCAATAGGAAATGCTTTTACAGAATGCCTGTGTATTTTGAACCCCAAAAGAAAATATGCACACACAAACAAGACTGACTATGTAATCCCTGTACATGCTGCATATTTATATAAAATGGCGGCAGAAAACACAGGAAAAAATCAATTTTCATTGCAAGCTTAGGAAATATGATCTATAGATTAAGATTTGATGCAAGGCACCATTTACTCCTGCAGAGTTATTGGAAACCATGCAATCTCAACGCCTTTGTTAACAGCTGTGTGGATCTGTATTACAGTAATCATAAAATAAAATTCACAGTTTCCCTAAAAAGGGTTTCAGCTGTTCTTTAGGGGCAATAAATATTCTCTTGAAACCAGCTAAAAATTATACCTGAGATGAATGATTTTAAAGAATGGTTTAGTCAAAAATGAAAAATATGTATTGTTTACCCTTATTTATTAAAACTTGGCTTTTTGCAAAAGGTTACAAAATAAGCAAGACTAATGTAGTTTGGTATCACTGATGTCAAAATTGTGCTATAGTCCTGTAAGTTTAAAGTAGTTCAAGCACAAATGAGATTTAAAAGCTACGCCGTAAGGCAAGCTTGTGTGTTTAGTGAATAGTGATTAAATATTGGTCTACTTTTGACAGAAAGCTTGTACCTGTAGTTTTAGAACACTTGGAATAGTCTTTTAAAACATACTGACTACTGCTATTGTGCTTTTATGGTCCTTTTGCTGACCTTTTCGAACCTTGACAGCTACTGATGACTGTATGCTGTTGTTTAATAAAAATAGTGAATAAAATATAAAATAATGAAAATATAATAAAATAACTGAATAAAAATAGATTTTATTGTTGAACATAAATCTTACATTTTTGTTGTGTTCTACGAAAGGAACAAGATCTTTTGGGTTTGCACTGATATAAGGAAATCTTGACACAATTTTATTTTGTAAACTCTTTCTTTAAACTTGTTGAACTTGGGTTACAGAAAATATAAAAACAAATAGCCAAAAAAAGGAACAAAAGAGAAATACTCTCCGATTTGAGGTGCAGTAGGTAGTGCACATACTTGTGACACATATAAGCTGTTTTTCATAATGTTTGAGTTTGGCCTGCATCATGTTGCAAACCTTTTTCCCCCTCCCTCCTCATTTTTCCTGTCTCTCCCCAGTCCTGAAATAACAATTAAGTAAATAAATAAATAACATAAACAATTAAGTAAATAAATAGGTGTTTAATAATGGCAAATGTTGTTTGGATGAAAAAATGACAAATGACAAAATGTTTTATGCACAGATTGTTAAGGCGATGCTTGATTATAGACTGCATTTTTTATGTCTAATAACTTTCTGTTTCTCAGACTCCTACCATTCTATTCATATCCTCTTTCTCCTTTTGTCAAATACATTGCCAAAAAGAGGAAAGCAAAAACATGCATGTATATTTATAACATACAGAAGACCAGAACACTTGGGGGAGATCTCTTACACACAGCAAACAATCTCTGTACCTTAGTTCCATTTTGTAAATTTTCTAATAAGTGCTCCTTAATTAGCTTTTCATACTGTGGTTAGCTTAAATTAGTAGGTTGAAGACATTCACAAAAAGGTTAACAGCCACATAAGAAAATAAGGGGGAAAGAATCATAAGGAAGAAATACGTCCACCTTAGAACATCATGCAACATTCTGAGGCCCTCTTAATCTTTCACAGTGATGGTCCACAGTGTTATAGTTTAGATTCCCAGTTTCCTTCACCACCCTCCCACTACCCCTCAGGACTTTTAGCAGTACAGCTGCTGTGGTTAGCAGGGAGGCCATAAACTTAGGGTGACATTTGGAGACATTTGCTGAAAATTTAATTTGTGCTAAGAATGTAGCTAAGAAACCATACACCAACCATAACTAATTTTAACTTTGATTAGCCTCTGTACAAAACATTATAGCGGCTGCAGTGGTTGTGCACTTTCGTTTACACAGATCTAGAATCTGATTTTCACTTTAACTGATTTACAATTTATCTTTACCAGGGTGAAAGCCTTCACCATAACCAGATGTGAACAAGTTGTGATGATTTTGTAGGAAACATTTCTTTCCTTCATGTTAGTGTTGTACCATTAGAAAGATTCGCCTTTACAGGCACTTTCTATATTTAAAAATTGTGAGATCTGTGTTGATCCATGTATTGGATTTGTTTTTAGATCAAATGTAACACTGGATAAGCGACAACCGTCTGACAGTCATTCAAAACCTTGGTTACAGAGGAAAGTCCTTGGTTGATTATTCCTATGAAACTCTGTAGGGCAATATAAAACAAGAATGTAATAAAAAGCAAACAAACGTAAATAACTAGAGAACAGAGTCAGAACAATATCCAAAATTCAGTGTGTTTTAACCTATCAACACAATGTGTATCAAGTTGAAATGTTAAAATTGGTTCAAAACCCATTGTATGAGTTCAAACCCATTTTATACAGCTTCTAAACTTCTTACCAAACTGAAACCAGATCAGCCATCAAAATACTTTTTAATTGCCTTCATAGTACCATCAGGAATCTTTCAGATGTATAAGATTAATTGTTGTTTTTGAGGCTTTTTACTTACAACCGTTTATACAGTAGTTTCTGGATATGTCTCTGTTTGGTCCAGACACTTTGCAAAAATGATCAGTCACTGTCTTGTGCAGCTTATGTCTCTAAAAAACAACCAAGTGAACACATGCCTTGCCCAAATTTTCACTTGCCAAAACCACTTCCATTTTCCTTTACACTGGAATCGATACCATTTATACCCAATAAACAGTCATGGTTTAAAAATTCAGGGACCTTTAGGAGACAAATATTGAAATGTTTGCCAGGATAGTAATTTTTTATGAAGAAACTACTGTGCTCCTGGAACTCATTTGTCTGTGAGATAAATGTGGTTAGTGCTGCCCTTGTATCTACCATAGTGTGTCAGCCAGAGATAAAACAGCAGTGACACTAATCATATCAGGAGGTGAAAGTAACATTTGGTATCACCACCTGAAAGAAGGCTTCCTGTTGCTACACTTACAATGCTGCTTCCTATAAGCATCTGGGCCAGTAAGATGTTTCTTAGTCTCATAAACAGCAGGCTACATTGTGATATAGACCAGAAGGCACAAAAGGGATTCTGTGGAGACCGTGTAGATTAAAAATGGTGTTCCTATGCAGTACACGATTTCTAATTGTAGATTGCTAAATCATGTGTAGGAGTAATCTATATCTGGAATGCATCCTCTATACCCACGGTTGGAACCATATCCAGAATTGGTCATGTTATTGGGTGGCTTGTGTAGACCTGTGCCATTGGAGGGGAATATGGTGTGTATGATGTAATCCTCTTGTACAGGTTTGGGTTGAAGAGACTGTTTTGCTGCCATAGGTGTCATCTGAAATCCAGGACCGCTAATCTCTAAAATGGTATTATCTTTCTTGGTGCCAGACTCAATGTAGTCGTCACAGTGTTTGCTTTTGCGAGAGCTACTATGGCTGTAGTGGTCTCTTGAGGTGAGGCACCCTGCATGGTGCCCATACCAGCAGAAAATGGCAATGATTATAACCAGGGAAAGTATTGCTGTAGCACCTCCAATAATTCCAGCAAGTGGAAGAGAACTCATTTGATCAGAACTCTGAACTTGACTTTGATCATCATCAGAGTGGTTGGGATCAGATGTTTCAGTTCTGGCACAAACTGGAAGCTCATTTAAATCTGTGTAACCCCCAGGCAAATTACTTTTGCTTCCACTATTAGACACTAGAGGCACCATACAAATGATGTAGCTGGAAGCAGGCTGCAGGGAGGTAAGAAGATACTCCCGTCGATCACCCCTAACCAAGGTCTCTGTTACAGACCCAATGGTAGAGCTGGTTCCCAGGCGAAGCCAGCTTAATCGAAAAGAGGAAGATGTTTGCGCCACGCTCCAAGTAACCCGGATGCTATCAAGAGATAGAGGTTTTACATTCAGGGCCAGATTCTTGCCCACAACGCTGCTGCTTAATGTGTAGTCCAACCCTGCTTCTCGGAAACCCAGGCCTGGTCGTTTGGACCTAAGTGTGAATAGAGACCCTTGAGGGGGAGAGAGAGTAATAGAAATGGCTCCTACCCCTCCTCCACTCACTCTGTTACCACCAACCCCTGCACCTACTCTACCACCTCCAACAGCAGCCAGCTCACATTCATCCATCTGATTTGTGAGGTCTCTTAGTGCCATGTCTTTGACTCGCTCTGGTGTATGACAGATGAATTCTCTGACTGTAACTGTGTTACCCTTTGCCTCCAGCCAGTCATGTAGCCAGTGCAAGTTGCACCCACAATGCCAAGGGTTGCCCTGCACCAGAAGCTGGCCTAGACTCTCCAAATCCCTGAACAAGCCTCTGGGAAGAGTGGTCAAATTGTTTCCAGAAAGATCTAGGTGTTGTAGTCTGCGCATACCATCAAGTGAGCCCCGAGGTATGTGTATAAGGGCGTTGTCCTGAAGGGAGAGTCTCTGCAGATGGGCACTGGGCAGGTTAAGTGGGGGTGTTTGAAGAGAATTACGAACAAGAGAAAGTTCTGTTAAGTTTGACAGGCGTGAGAAAGTATCATCAGCTATGCGCTGATTAGCTAAAAGATTACCGTCCAAGACCAGGCGACGTAAAGATGACAAACCACGGAAAGCATGGGTGGGAATAGTGGAGATTCGATTGTCATCTAAACGAAGTTCCTCAAGCAAGGCAGGAAGACCAGATGGGATGCTGGAAAGGTGGTTTCTAGAAAGAAAGAGTAGACGTAGTTGAGGGTTGTCAGCGAAAGCCTGGTCTTCAATACTCACTGTAGAAACAGAGTTGTCATCCAGATGCAACTTTTCAAGGAGTGGAAGTCTGGCAAGTGTAGCCCGTGCCAACACTCTAATGTTGTTGTCCTGAAGGTAAAGCTCTCTTAATGATGATGGCAAATGTATTGGAAAGTCACCCAATTCATTATCATAGAGATATATAACACGGACTGTAGTGTGATGCTCCAGGGACTTGGGAAGACCTGCATCATCAATGTGATTATTCTGAAGATAAAGCACAGTTGCAGATGGTGGTAGTGGTGGGACGGCACTCAGTCCACGTCCATTGCAATAAATAAAGTCCTCATCACAACGACACATTGAAGGGCACACTATGTCACCCTCACCATCCAATTTCTGTGAAGAAGCAGTGGCCATCTCCAATAGCTCAGCCAACAGTGTCAGTGACAGCAGCAAGAAAAAGAGTAGGTCTCGAAGCTCCCCAAAACCTTCAGGAGCCATCATGCAAGCAGAGAAAGGTCACCTCACCTCCACGTTTCTTTTATAGCACAGTTCAGCCAAGGTAATGGTTCTTTACAGAAGAAATGTACTCCAGCTTCTGATGATTCTTATGTTTTCTTTCACCCTGGAGACAAGAGTGAGAAACATAAACTCAAATTAATGCCTTGAACAGATTTAACTGATGTCAATAAAGTCAAAATAAAGTCAATAAAATGGCCACATAAACCAAATTAATGACAGAACAGAGTAATGAAATTACATCCAATTTCTTTGTCATGCTTAGTATCTAAGCCATGTTTCTCTAATGCAGTTAAGCTGCTGGCCTCATCCATCTATACACTGCATATAAGATTAACTAACCATACTATTTTCATCTCAGATGTAACATACATTATACAAATCAAAATTTTCAACCATTCAAGTAACCAATGTTATATATAGTAATTCTAATAGTAGATGTGCGTGGGCAACACTGTACAATTTATACCAGAGCAATTTAACCCCTGGTTATGTAGATTATAATATGTACAACATGTTAACTGCATATGTTGTTAAAGAAGAAACACCACATTCACCTTTAACATATTATTTTACATTTCTGATCCACACATACAATGTAGATCTAATGTCTACCATAACATATCACAGTATAAGCATAACAACACAACACAGTATCAGTACATGTCTATTTTCATTTTATTGTGTTGTGTTTAAAACATCTGGTCAAATGAGCCTGTGGATCAATGGAGGGTATTTAAGTGACTTCATACCGTACAGATAGAGTGATATGCAGAGATATGCATGATTAGTGAGAATATAGTCGAAGGACAAAACACCGCTCTTCCGTTCCGATTACAGTTACAAACAGGTTCTCCCCACTCAGTGACGCACCCACTGAGACACCTGTTGAAAGTGCCCTAGTTATCGGAGATTCTATTATGCGGAATGTGAAAACAGAGGCACCAGCCACCATAGTCAAATGCTTACCGGGAGCCAGAGCGCCCGACATTAAAGCAAATTTAAACGTGCTGGCTAAAGCTAAATGTAAATTCAGTAAGATTATTATACACATCGGCACAAATGATGTTCGTCTCCGTCAGTCTGAGATTACTAAAGATAATATTAATGAGGTGTGTGAACTTGCTGGTACAATGTCGGACACAGTAATATTCTCTGGCCCCCTCCCTGCTTATTGTGGTGACGAACTACATGGTGTCCACAGAACAATATAGGCTACATAGATAATTGAAAATGTTTTTGGGGTAGACCTGACCTTTTGAAAAGAGATGGTTTCCATCCCATCTCTGGGGCTGCTCGTTCATCTAGAAATTTGGCATATAGTCTTACTAATACTATTAATATTTGACTTACTGGGGCCCAGGCCAGGAAGCAGACAGACTAGGTTAACCAACTGTCTGCCAGCCATCACATGCCACAGATGTCACATAATTTGCAACACATAGAAGCACCTAAATACTATTATAGAGACTGTGTCTGTCCCCCGGACTGGTAAATACAAAAAAGCCCGTAAACAATTATATGGTAATTTAATCAATGTTAAACAAATAAAAAAGATACATTATAGAGACACACAATTAATAAAGCTTGGCTTGCTGAATAATAGAGCTCTCTCTAAAAAAACACTTTTTATTAATGATCATAATTACAGATCAAAACCTAGATGTGCTCTGCTTGACAGAAACATGGTTCAAATGGGATGATTAAATTACATTAAATGAGTCAATCCCCCAAAATTACTGTTATAAGCATGAGCCTATTCCAAAAGGCAAAGAGGGAGGTGTTGCTGCACTTTATATGAATACATTTACAGCTGCCCAAAGATCTGAGTTTAGTTACAACTCTTTTAAAGTAATGGTGTTTAATATAGCTTCATCTGGGGTAAATAAGCAGACTTTGTCATTTCTACTGTCTACAGGCCACCAGGGTACCACACAGGCTTTATCAAGGAATTTGCTGACTTTTTATCAGAAGTAGTACTAGCCACTGATCAAGTCTTAATTGTTTGTGATTTTAACATCCACTTGGATAATGAAAAGGATGCATTGGGCTTGGCTTTCAAAGACATTTAGAACACTATTGGTGTCTTACAACACGTGTCAGGACCAACTCATCGCCATAATCATACTTTAGACTTAATCCTGTCTTATATATTAATGTTGATGACATCAATATTCTGCAGCAGAGCGAAGACATTTCAGATCATTATCTGGTGAGTTATAGAAAGGCCTTAAAAAGCTCCAGATCTGACTACTTTTAAAAACTTTTAGAAGAAAATAAACACAACCCTAGATATCTATTTAACACAGTGGCCAAATTAACCAAAGATAAAGCGTCATCTGCCACTGACAGTTATCAATACCATAATAGTGATATTTTATGAATATCTTTAATAACAAAATAGACACTGCAAGAGATAAAATCATAAACATGCAGCTGTCTTCGACACAAACAAATCAGATGGTGCATCATAACCTGCCCAGGGAGCAACTCCAGTTATTCTCTCCTATAAATAGGGATGAACTGTCAAAAATAATCATAGCATCTAAATCAACAACATGTATCCTATACCTACCAGGTTGCTAAGAGAGATGCTGCCTAAAATTATAGACCCTTTACATAGTATTATTGATATATCATTGGTGTTAGGATATGTCCCAAAGCCTTACAAACTGGCAGTTATCAGACCCCTTATTAAAAAACCACAACTTGATCCCAGGGAACTAGTAAACTACAGACCCATCTCAAATTTACCTTTTATCTCAAAAATATTGGAAAAGGTGGTGTCTTCACAGATATGCTCTTTCCTGGAAAGAAATGATATCTATGAGAATTTCCAATCAGGATTCAGGCTATACCATAGTACAGAGACTGCTCTCATCAGAGTTACTAATGACCTGCTTTTGTCAGCCGATCGTGGCTGCATCTCTCTTCTAGTATTACTTGACCTTAGTGCA
>JAZGTJ010006866.1:6156-24018 GCA_036877575.1 Botia almorhae
CGATTCGTTCATTTTGGTCTGTGAGCAAATAAAAAAAAGTGAAAAATGTTAAATAATTAATGTCACACGTTTTAAGTAGTTAATGAGTTTCATAAATGTCATACATGGACACATCTGTCGGTGCTAAAACTTACGATATTATTCAAAGCGTCTGACTTTTAGAAAGCAAAAGAAAAATATCTTTCTACAGTATGTACATAAACTTAAAAAGTGTATTTAATGTAAAATATAATCCCATCTCAAGACAATGACGCAGGTGAAAGTAGAACAGCTGTAATTTAAACTAGATTTTTTAAATCATTTGTTATGTTTGCCCATGCAAAAGTCACCACCATGATGTCTGAGCCCTGCTTGTGTTTGTTAGAGTCATTGCAATGTCAAAAATACCACCCAGATGCCTCTGTCATATTCTGGTCTTTAGTTCCTCAATGCAAGTCATACGTCATAAAGTCATTTTATTTCCAACTGTCCTCTGTCATTCAGGACTCCCTCATTGAGGTGGATGAGAACGGAACGCTGGATTTGAGTATGAAGAAAAAGAGAGACAAAGCGCGGGACTCTCCTGTGATGCCAGCGTTAGGAGAGGCTCTTTTCAGCCCTCCAGAACCTTCTCTGGCCAAAGCGGCAGGTCTCCAGATCTCGCCCGCCATCTACCGTGTGCTGTATGAGCAGGACAGCTGGGACACGCCGCTGAACTTCAGCAAAACACCCGTCCAGCAGGACAAAGAGGTGAGAGACAAAACACAGAGCATCTGGAGGAAGTCAAACACACCATCAGCTAAATCCTGTCATGCGTTCCACGTGATTTTAAACCTAATTATTTGAGATGAGAGTCCTCTTTAGAAAACTACACTTTTAATGTAAAAAAACAAAAGCATCAATCCTTGGCTTTCGCCTCTCTAGCGCCATCTCTGTTTGAAACCTAAAATTGCAGTTTCCTGTATATACTTGTCTTTACGTATGCTGAAGTCAAACGGACATTTCCCAGGAAATCAGACCTCAAATTATAAATCATTATTATAAACGTACCGTTTGTTAATAGGGGTAAGATAAGGAGACTGTTTTGAACACGGATCTGTCATGTTATTGCTCAATAACTGATTTTTAATTTTTAAAGCAAAAACGTTTCAGATTGCAGCTTTTATGAGATGGATTAGGTAGTAAAGATAAGGTGTCTGACGAGTGTACTAACAAGCACACATAGGATTCACGCCTGTAATATTATTTGAAAACATCCCAGAATGCACCTCATGTAGAAAGCTGAAAGACCAGAGTGTGTGTGCAGGGGAAGCGAAGCTGGTGGCTGGTTTTAAAAACACTATTTGTTCCTATATAATTATTGTAAATCTGTGTGTTTTATTTCATAGGTTCGATGACTTTACAATTATTGTGACAATAAAAATATTAGTAAATAGTGATCATAAAGAACGAGTCAGTCGGTTCAAACTTTTGACTGGTGGTGTTTTTGCAAATGATAAAATAATGTCACATTTTGGGCCTAAAACTGGTCTGGTCTCTTTCTGTCAGCCGCAAACGCAATAATATCACGACCTCAGGAAACAACGTTAAGCGTCGAAATACACACGTTTACTTGTACACGACCAGAGGAACATATTCCTCACAAAGCCAAATAAAAGCATCTTAACTTTCTGTTTTATTCATCAGTATTATCTCAGTCAGCCACAAGCGTAGGCAGAATTCGTCGCTCTGACACCGAATCCAAACGCAAAAGGAAAGCCGAGAAGTGTTGATCCTCTTTGCAATCAAAGACAGTTGTCTGTTTGTCTGATACCCCCCGACATCTGGTGCTCAAAGATACTTACCTTGAAAAAAGAAGTAAATCCACAGGTTTACACCCAGCTCACCCATTAAAAATACTATGAGGGATTATTCGAGTTGAAATGAATGTGTGGTTTACGAAGTAAACTCGTGCGAGAACAGACCTCTCACAGACTACATGAGCTTTTGTGCTTATGGAATTCCGCTGTACATTTCCCTTGAATAGATACACAGCATGATGACACTGCGTTCTTTGTCTTTCAGATGGATCAGTTGGAGAAGGCGACGCATGAAGACGTTTACAATGGGGACGCAAATATGGCAAACGCAAAAAACAAGATGCTTATAAGAGATGGCAAGAAGGAGCTAATGAGGTTAGAATGTGTTTAGATCTCTGTTTTGTGTGGGGGTCTCTAGGTCACACATATGCAAACTCCTTTTGTCTGTCGTTATTGCACATTTTTTTAAACAGTCATAGACTGTGTGTGTCTGGGACAGTATTTCTCAACCAGGGGCCTGGAGCCCACAAGGGGGCCTCAACAAACTTCCAAGGGGGCCTTAAAGATCACTTAAAATGATTTAAAATAAACAAACAAGCATTAATACAAGTAAAAATCAAGGTATTTCCTATTTTTAAAACAAATTGTTTATAGTTATGCCAAGATCTAGTACATTTTATTGGGTTATTTGGGTGAAATTGTAAGTGTGGGGTCGGGGCCTTCAAATATCGTTGTCGATGGTTGGAGGTGGGCCCTTGAAGTCAAAAAGATCCAATAATCTAGGAGATGTTTTCATAATCTGGTCCATGAAACAACTGGAGTTTAATATTTATGCTTTATTCTCTCTCAAGGCAGTCTAACGCATCATCTTCTCTCTGCAGTTGTCCCACACCAGGTTGTGACGGCAGTGGTCATGTGACAGGAAATTATGCCTCACACAGAAGGTGAGGGGCAACGTCTACCTGCATCCTCTTATATATGACCGAATATAAGACAATAAATTAATGTGTTTGAATAAATACAGTGTGTATATTTTTTCATGTAGTGTATCTGGCTGCCCATTGGCTGATAAAACGCTTAAGTCACTAATGGCTGCTAATTCTCAGGAGCTAAAGTAAGAATAATTGACATTTTGATCATTTTCGATGACGTTTTTTTAATAAATTAAATATGATGAAATTATCCTCAAGAATCTAGTCCTTTAGTAACACAGAAATTCAATTTGTAAGAATGTAAGAGAACGTGTTATCCGTTAGTATTGTCCATTGAAATAATATCATATTTTAAATTGCTTTTCACAGGTGCCCAACTCCTGGGTGTGACGGCTCAGGTCATGTGACAGGAAACTATGCGTCCCACAGGAGGTGAGCCTCAGGAAACAGGAAGTCTCTTTAGAATATAAACTCAATATAAACATCAATGGAAAAAGCAGTATACCCCGCTAACAATTTTAGGTTGCCTGAACATTTCCGTAACATTTCCGTTGTGTAACAAAACTGTTAAAAATGTTATTTTGAATGTTCTAGGAACGTTCAAAACATCTAGATTTTAGATGTTATGTTAACATCATTGCTTGGTTATAAGAACGTTTTCAAACATTTTGTAATTCTGTAACTTTTTTCAAACGTTCTGCTAACAGATTAGGAATAACATTTTTGATACAATATATAACATTAGAAAACGTTCTACTAATGTTACAGCAGGAACATTTTTAAACACATCACTTTGAGAGAACTTCTAGAGCATGTTAGCCAATGTTCTGAGAACGTTCCCTGTTAGCTGGGTAGTCTTGTAAAATTGCTACGATTACCCACAGCCTGTTATTCTTGTTCTACAGTGTGATGTCTAAAATTAAACAGAGCGATGACTAATTTAAGGTATAAGACTAATAGATCTGACAGCCCTCACACACTTTAAACGCTTGGTTTTAAAACTGGGTTAGCACCAAAGACTGAAGGCTTGGTGGCATTTCACGATGGCTGAGGTAATGACCTCTGTTCAATAAAAACACGACAGGTGTCAAAGCCTGAACCGTCACACGGCAAACGCAGTCGCATATCTTTCCCACACACGCGTCTGCATGCGTGAACTTCTCAAAGGTTCCTTACATATGACATGTTCCTTCCAGTCTGTCGGGCTGCCCTCGTGCCAGGAAGGGAAGTTTGAAGCTGACGCCAAGCAAAGAGGACAAAGACGAAGAGATGAAGTAAGAACCGCAACAATGAGATGCAAACGTGTCGCGTTTTCGTTAAAGTGAAATCCACAAAATAACATAAAAAATAAACATTTATAAACCTTGTGGGCAACACTTGACAAGAAGGTTCCATTCGTTAACATTAGCTCATGGATTAGCTGATATGAATTAACGAAGAACAATATTTTTTCACAGCATTAATTCAATTTTTAAAATCGTTCTTTGAGCCATCATGATAGTTCAGTAACTTCTGCATTAACTTTTGATTTTAAAAATGAATTAATAAATGTTGAAATAGGATTTAAATAAGAGTAATAAATGCTTTAAAAGTATTTCTCTTCGTTAGTTAGTTAGTTAGTTAGTTAGTTAGTTAGTTAGTTAGTTAGTTAGTTAAAAAGTATTTCTCTTCGTTAGTTTATGTTAACTAAGGTAGTTAACTCGTGTTAACAAATGAAGCCTTGTTGTAAAGTGTTACCAACTTGTGTGAACTGTGTGTTAACCAGAGAAAGTCATTATGATAAACTAGTTTCAGAGCACACGTGTGAAACAGATTGTGACTGTCATTTTGAGGTCTTGTGTACGCTTGAAAGCTGATGCAATTGAACGTCAGATAAATCCATAACTTGTTTTAGAAGAATCGCTGTGTGTTTCAGTGCGTAGAACATTATTTTGTAGAAATATTGTTGGGAAAGCTGCTCTGTTGAATTCGGGGAGTTCGGTATTTCCTCGCGCGCATGTAAGATCTCATTTAATTACAATAAACGCAGCCGTTTGCTTGTTGACAACATAATACTATGAAGAAACATTTAATTGAATTGATTCTAGCCTTAAATCCAAAGTCAAACCCAGAGTGACGGAGCTTTCCCTATTTTTACATCTGGGCGAGTATTTCGTTTTTAATTACTAATGCAAAGAGCTTAGGAATTAAACAGGAAGAGATCCACACACGGTAAAGTAGGAAGCGAGGGAAGCAGCGAAAGAGAGAGATGTTAAAACAGGCCCTCGCTACATCTGTAACATCACAAAATTACTGTAAATTGCTGGTCATGTGGTCCATCTCTGTTGTCCGGCGGTCCGGGCAGATCCGTACAGAGACCCGCCCCCCCAATGCTGAAGTTGTAATGTTTTTTGTTTTAGACCTTATATTAGAGGCGAAACAGCCATAACAGCTGCTTCCATACAGGCCTGCTGACAAGCTATTTGTACTATCCAAAATAACCCCTCACCTCTTCCAATACTGGCTATCAGGGAAGGGGTCAGTGACCTCCAAATCATGTGCTTTTTCCCCCTGTGGAGGACTCGCGACAATTATGTGCAATTTATGTCATTCCATTACTGGCCCGGGGGAAGGTGAGCCGCAGGATAAATTGGCCGGCTTCTCATCGCTCCAGTCTTCAACTTGCCGGGGCTTGTGTTTTCCATCGGTGGCCCGTTAACCTCGCTGCCCGTAATTATTTACCCGAGTGTGTTTCCGTCGAATGCCGCGTTGATAGAATTATCTAGTGTTTTTTTCCCTGTTCCAATACATTTTAATCAGCGTTTTACAGGATTAATCTTCCTAATGGTGTTCGAAAAGACATCCAACTTTTCGAACTGGGAAGCGGAGGGATGTTTATGGATGAGATCAAACGATTGGCCAGAAATGACAAAATCTTCGCCGGTGGTGAGGGGTGTCGAAGTTTTAGCCGACGGCATGTATACGGGCTCATTTGTGTTTGTAAATATGGGGGTTGGGGCGTCTACACTTTGTTGTTTAGACACATACTGTAAGCTCCTAAACTAGTTCAGTTCAGTCCCAAACAAGAGATTATCTCTGACACTGTGTTGAGTTTTAAAAACAGTCGAGTACAAACAAAAGGGGGCTGCGTAGGGGCTTTAATTTAAGCAGGCCGGGGGTCAGGGCGCATCTGTGGGTGTTTTGGTGGTGGTGACCCAGAAATCTACACCAAACAACTGTTGTGGTGCAGATAACAACACAACACAGTCATCACCGACATGCAACATCATGTATCACAAGCAAATGTACTTTCAGACGCATCACGGTATACCACACAGTTACCTGGTTTGATTTTAGATGCCCTGTTATTAATTACAGTAATTCTGAATTTTCTGTGCTCCAGGTGCCCGGTGGCAGGCTGTGACGGGCAGGGTCACGTGTCGGGCAAATACACGTCGCACCGGAGCGCAGGAAGTTGCCCCATCGCAGCCAAGCGTCAGAAGGAGAGTTCCATGAACGGTTCGGCCTTCCCATGGAAGATGTGTAAACAGGAACTTCCTCATTGTCCTCTGCCGGGATGCAACGGGCTCGGTCACGCCAACAATGTGTTTGTGACGCATAGGAGGTGAGAATCCGTACGAGACCATCTGATCTTAAACGACACAACTCCAGCACCTTCAGTGTGAACTTGTCTTTGAGTTCATCTGAATGATATTTAAATACATTTACAAAAAAACATTCAAAAGGGTAAATTAGGTTGACTTTAAAAGCAAAGTAACAACGCTGTTCACGGTTCAGCGGTTCAAAATATTTTAATTGTGTTTTTTTGTGTTTTGGATTGTGTTCATCATTAAAAAGGGTTTAATGCACACTATTAAGTATATATGCTTGTATTATACAAGCATATATATTATACTTATATTATACTTGTATTATACTTATATATTATTATGCTTATGTATTATATTTATACAATATATATACATACTATATACTGTAGAAGATTAATTTATTGTTTCCGGTTTGTGCAAGCCTCTGTTATTCACAAAATTGTGGCCACCGTTTTAAGTATGTATTTTATAATTTATTAATCAAGTTAAACTTAAACACAAAATCTACTGTACATATCATCTGCTGTTCTCCACCCTAAAATGACTCAAACTGATCTGTAGATATTGTGGGTCGTTTGCTAACAGTTTGTCGGGGTGTCCGCTGAACGCCCAAAGCATCAAGAAAAAGCTCTCGGATGAGGAGATGATGACCATCAAACTCAAAACCAGCAGCGGTGAGTAACTCTTCTGCTCATCCAAACACCTGCTAGTATTGTTAGCATAAAGTGTGAGGCTGTTAAACACATTTACTATCTCTCTAACTAATAAAAACCAGGACGTCAAAGTAACTTGCCCTGATAAACTGTTGCATGTTGATGTTTATTAATACGGGTTGATGTTTGTGTTTCGTTTCTCAGGTGTGGAAAACAACGAGGACATGCAGCACCTGGATCATGAGATTAAGGAACTAAATGAATCCAATCAAAAAATAGAAGCAGATATGCTGAACCTTCAGACTCAGGTAACGAATGTGCGGTGTACCCATAAGAATTCCTGTCAGGCGCTGAGCATTGTGGGTAATGTGGTTTTAGAGCTAAATGTCCTAAAGTGTTGTCCTCATTCTGCCCCAGCAGATCTCATCCATGGAGTGCAACTTAAAAACAATAGAAGAAGAGAATAAAATCATCGAGCAGCACAATGACAGTCTGTTGAAGGAGCTGGCGCGTCTCAGTCAAGCTCTCATCAACAGTCTGACAGATATTCAGTTGCCTCAGATGGTGAGAGGCTGCAATACCCAAGATTTCATACACATTAAACTTAGATTCAAGAGCTGATACCCAGCTAACAGGGAATGTTCTCCGAACGTTTGCCATAGTTCTCCCAAAGATATCAAAAAACGTTTCGGAAATACTGTTAGCAAAACGTTTTTTTAATGTTATATATCGGGCATAACAAAAATGTTATTCTTAAGTAGTTTGCGAAACCTTTTAAAACATTACAAAATTCCAAACGTTTGAATAACGTTCCTATAACTAAGCAATAAGGCTATTGCGATGTTTAAAACCAGGACATTTTGAACATTCGCAGAACGTTCAAAATGTATTTTTGTTACTTAATGGAAATGAGGAAATGTTCTGGCGAGCTAAAATTGTTAGCTGGGTAGGAGTTAACACACCGTTTGTCTTTACACTGCATGAGGTCTCTTACATAAGTTTACCATGGTAATTATACACTGTAAAAAAAGGTGCGAGTTAACCTGAAAGGTGATTTATGTGGTGTGTTTACTGATCAAAATGATTATTTAATACTCGACCTGAATTTATTTGATTACAACAATGACAGTTAATTTTAA
The DNA here is from genome assembly GCA_036877575.1 of Botia almorhae. Taxonomy (NCBI): domain Eukaryota; kingdom Metazoa; phylum Chordata; class Actinopteri; order Cypriniformes; family Botiidae; genus Botia; species Botia almorhae. The sequence continues at coordinate 14,249 of JAZGTJ010006866.1, forward strand.
AGATCAGGTATAACTGTGTGTTTAAGATTGCCAGCGGTTATAAAGTGTGGTTAATACAGGTACTGAGTTAACTGTGGTTAACTCAGTGTAAGTTAGCGCTGTCATCAAACAAAGCGATGAAATGACAGAAGGATGATATTCTGGCGTAAACGAGACCATTGTTACCATGGTAAATTCTTGTAAGGGTTTAACACATCAAAAGATCAGTGTTGCGTTTGGAGAACATTGCGCATGTACTGAATTGAATGTTCGTCTTTTCCAGGGTCCGATAAACGAGCAGAACTTCGAAGCGTACGTGAACACACTGACGGACATGTACAACAGCTCCGAGCACGACTATTCTCCCGAATGCAAAGCCTTATTAGACAGTATAAGACAGGCCATTAAAGGTATTCACGTGTGAGGCCGAGCAAGCGCTTCCTGCTTCGGCTGTGAACAGTGTGTTAGGCTGCGGAGAGCTGGTTCTGTCGTCCGTGCAAGATACGTGTCGTTCAAAAGACAAAAAAAAACCAAGTCCATTCCGTACAGAATCATTGCACTGAACTATACCAGCCAATTGTTTTAAATTCTGCTACGTTTCCTCTTTTTTCGGTGAGATTTTATCCTCCCTTTGCACATATTTATTTCCTATGGTTTGCTTGACTTAATTCCGTGTATGTTCCTTTGTGTATTATTATTATTATTATTATATTATCGCTACATATGATCTTATCTTTATTCATCGGTACTATTTATGAAGCCAGTAATCTTATTTATTTATTTATTCATTTATTTATTGCTATCATTAATTGTTGGACTTTCGCTGCAATTCCAAAATGCAAGGCCGACCTTACTTATTGTGCGTTTTATTTCGAGCGCATTCGTCGTACAATAACTAGGAATCTATATCGAAATGTGTCACGCACGTGTGCGATGCCTTTTTATTGACAACCGATGTCAAACGTAAGAACGAAACTAGCCCACTTGCGCCACCTGCTGGTGGACAGCAGTTCTCGGTCTATTTGAGCAGTATGCAGCCCAAGTTATTTTTGAAACGCGTCGTTCGCCACTAATGACCACAAATCATTTCTTTGCACTCATAAATCTGTATTCTGATTACAAAGCAAAAAGAAAGATTTTATCCGAACTCTCCAAACATCTGTACAGAACTCCGGGCCGGAGCAAAGCTCAGATCATCCACACTAAATAACTCGTGCTAATTTATTTGCGTTTCTCTTCATATGAACTGCCTTTGGTGCGCACATGTCTGTGCATATATGTGCCTAAATGTAAATGAGTTCCTGGAAATCTTGTTTTGTGGTAGAGCAGTATTCTGTGAATGGTGGTCCTTTTTATTCTGCAGTATATTTATTTTCTAAATGAAAAGCCTCTAAGCTCTGTTTACCTGCTCTGTTTATACACCGTTTTAAGTATGTATCAAAATATTCTTGTATAAAGGGGGGGGGGTCAGTTGTTTCATGATTGGACACAAAAAATGCTTCTTATTCTTTTCTGTGAGACTAAACTCTTAAACATTTGGCCCCTAAATGTTCATTTAGTTTTTATGGATGATATTTTTTGGTTATTTCTCAAAGCACTTCTCTCATTATTAATTCAGTGTTTTCACTCTGCTGGTTACACACTATCTACATGGTGAGCCACACAACGCTGCAAACACAAAGAAAGGTCAAAGGTCATAGAAGAACCATTTTTTGGTTCCTCAAAGAACCTTCCAGTCAAACTGAAACCTTTTGTAGTCAAAAGAACCTTTTTCCACTACAACCCAGCAACAATTTTAGATGGAAGCAAATTCTCCCAGCATTTCCATTAAGCAACAAAAACATAAAAATGTTATTTTGAAAGTTCTAGTAACGTTCAAAAGGTCTGTCAGACGTTGTATTAACATTATTGCTCGGTTATAAGAACATTATTAAACGTTTTAAAATTCTGTAACATTTTTTAAATTTCCACCAACTTCTTACGAATAATGTTTTTGATATATGATACATAACGAAAACGTTCTACTAATGTTACTGCAAGAACATTTTCTGATAACTGAGAAAACTTTAGAGAACATTAGCCAACATACTGACAATGTTTCCTGTTAGTTGAGAAAGAACCTTTTGTGAAACAGAAAGCTTTGATGGATGTTTAAAGTTCTGTCAAAATGGCTTTTCTGTGGCACAGTCCATACAGACTGAATCAGCCCCACTGGATCTATGTTTAACTCAATATCCAAGACTGGAACATCTGGAATGCTTGACCACTGTCTGGAGACTTCGATCATTGTACTATCACAAACCGCCTCAGAGTCGCAGCACTTTCAAATCTTTCCCTAAAAATCGTTACCCCTTTTGCACTTTTTATGTTATTTAGTGTTTATTTTGAGCAAAACAGGTGTATGGATATGCTTTATTAATTATTATTCTTTACCTAGATCCGCTGTTTAGTTTATCCTAGTTTTACATCGTCCATCGATGATGTCGCAAATTGTTCGAGCCAATTTTACAGTGATTTACATGGAATAAAAACAAAATGTTATTTGACCAAATGAACATCATGAATTGAATTCTACATGGACTGAATCCAATCGTTTGTGTTGAAATCCTACGTTGATTTAATTCTGCTTAAGTTGTTTGTAATTCCTAACTTTTCATTTATCAACCACAGATTGTTTGCTCAGGAAGTTTTGTGAGGGATATTTATTTTTCCCTTTTTGTATTTGATGTTTTGTAATGTGCTATGAATTTTTGTGTACAAGAAAAACACATAGTATAAAAACAAAGTACTGTAAATGATTTAGTTTGTTTTTGTTTAAAGAAATGTTTGTTTGTTTTCAGTTCCAGTAGTTTGTATATCAGGATTTCCTTACACTTTTAAAATTTCATAAGCAGTACTGGGCTGTGTTGTACAGTTTGTGTATGGTAGAAATAAACTATTGAAATGATACACATAGCATGGTTTACATTATAAGACTCTATACAGGGTAGTTGGCGTAGGAAACAGTGTCATTTCCGCAACCTGTAAAACGGCAATGTAGATTTTAAAGCCGCAATCTGTAACTTTTGCCTCTTTGTTTAAAACGTCAAATTGCAGGTTACGTTTATAAAGTTAACTCAAGTTTCTCAAGTTAACTCAAGGTGTCCTGGCAAAATGGCCACGTGTAGTTAACCACATTAACTGACTGACATAATCTACTAACCTCTGACAACCAGAAAATGCCCCAACGTTGTTTTGTGGTCGCAAAAAAGACGCAATTTTCATGCCCACCAGCAGATGGCGTTTAAACGCAACGTTCAGGCACACAATGTTTCAGGCCTCCTTCCTGATCAAAACCTCACTGGAGGAGCAACACCTTTTTAAACGACACCGCAGGTAAATGTGAACTGGTTGACTCTCTAGACAGTGACGTCATTAAACGCCACGTGATTATGGTGCTAGACTTGTTACCCTTTAAAATGATCTTAATCATTTATTCATGCCTTAGATAAATCTGTTGAAACGTTTCCTGTTAATGCATCACACACAAACAAAATAATTATTTGAAAGTTTAATGGCAGACTTGCACAGCAGTTGGGAAGTTATTGACATTAAATATTTTTGTATTTCATGTTTTTGTTCATTCTTTTAGACTTCGTTTTGCTAAGTCTGCCAAAAAATGTGAAGCATTTTTACCTTTTAACTATTTTATAAACATTCGCTTGTCCCACCGTTTAAGATGAGCTAGCGAAAACAAAATGGCGATTAACTTCCTGTCACACTATCGTAAGAGAAACTGCGGATGATCAAAAAAAAACCTGACTTGAATCTAAGGTCAACCTCAGTCATACACTCTCAACTGTCACAGTGCTGCTGGTTATCCAGATTGGGGTCATGAATATGCATTTACATCAGGAGTCTGGAGTTCAGATGTGGGGTGGAGATGAGCTGTAATGTATGCTGGAGCTCAGAAGCCCTCTGGCCTTCACAAAGTGCTTCCGGCGTTCCCGCGGCTGTATCCCACTGTGCAGGTGATCCCGAAGATGCGTTTATGGAGGAGCCCTTGGGCATGTTGTAATCCTGTCTCTGCTCATTTGGAACTCCTGCGCAGGGAAAAGTTGAACTTTTCATAAACACCGTTTTAAACTTACTATATTACAGTAATTGATCCATGTCTTGTCTTAGATAAATGAGTTGAAAGATGTTTCTATCCTGAAATGTATTGCAAAATTGTATGCAAACGTAAAAGTACTTTAAAGAGGTATAGCAAGCTAGCTTTGAAAGCAAAGATCCCGCCCTTCCATCAGAGCGCTCTCCGAAGCCACGCCTCCTCCAGCACATGAATGCATACGTGGTTTGACGGGCAAGTAAGACATCCTATCATTGCATTCGGACCGAATGCAAAGATTAGATGAACATTTTATGGCGTAGTTCACTTAGACTTCAGCAATGAAATACACAGTTTATTGTGAAATCAACAGAGGCTTAACCACCTCGGGGTAGGAGACTGTTGTTATGAGTGTTACATGTTACCCACAGCGTGGTTATTTTAGGCACTTGGTAGAGCTTTGACTTTCATGATGTTTTCAGACCTGATTTGGCAGATGTATGACATCAGAATGCAGTAGTATTGCTCCTGTTAGTAAAAACACAATGTCCAAATGTATAAATAGACACGTTCTCATTTTAAAGTCATTTTATAAAAGCAATTTCCCAGTAGAACTGATAGAAGGGCAAGAGGTGTCAACGGGTCAGAGTGACCTCGGGGAATTAAAAGTATGGAAAAGGAAAAATTAAAAGCATGGTAAGTGAATACCAGCTAACAATTTGAGGCTGTAAGAATGTTTCCCTAGCGTTTCCATTAAGCAATAAAAACGTTAAGAACATTATTTTCAAAGTTCTAGTAAAATGTTGGCATTGTATTAACATTATTAGAATTATTATAGTATTTTATTATAGTATATTATTATAAGAATGTTATTCAAACTTTTACAATTATGTAACATTTTTTTAATGTTCTACTAGCAACTTAAGCACAATGGTTTTGATATGATGTTTAAAAAATTGTAAATGTTTTTGGTAACTTTGAGAGAACGTTTAGAGAACATTAGCCAATGTTCCCTGCTGGCTGTTTATCTACTTGTGCTGAGGTCACTGTCATATGACATACGCTCTCAAAAGATGTCTTAATCAGGGTGACATTTATGCCAGACAGCAGCTCTGTCAGTGTTCAGACTAATATAGCATGCAGTGATGCAACCCTATAAGCACATGGTAAATGTTTTGGATGTAAACAAAGCAAACGCAGCTACCGTTCCATACGAAACGGTTTGCATAGATGTAAATGAGCAAATGTCGGGGTAGTTTTATGACAACAGAATACAATACAAAACAATATGTAAATAAAAATTAATTATTCATAATTCAGTCCACTAACACACTGATCCAAACTGCCTCCATCTGCTCAAATCTTTGCCATTACAGTAACCTATCATTTGTTTCTGTGATAATTTGATTTATTTCTGAAAACCTTGCACTAATCTTACATGTGTTAAGTTATAAATGCAAATGGTTATATGGATTTTGATCGCGTTTTCCTAGCTAACCACAATCTTTTAGCTCAACAATCTAGGGGCAGTATTTCCCCACCCATATTCCGACAAGTCCCGCCTTCTCCTGATCGCTATTTGATACGCCTGCTACGTCAGTATGACAGAGACACGAGTTGTCCAATCGCTGATGGTTTTGTAACCTAATAGCCAATCCTGAAGCAGGAGGCGTGACGAGTCGGAATACGGGTGGTGAGAATAACCGCTGTTTGCAGCCTATTGAAAAGAACAAACAAGATAGAATAGCTATTAGCATTAATGGTGGTCATAAAAATGGGCGGTGCATGGCGGCCCATATTTTATGAGTCTAAATAACAACTTTCCTCCTTCAACTCATTGCTTCGTTTTTCAAATTTGGTGGTTAGTAAAGTTTTTCAGTTTCATTATTCAGCCTTAAATTATCTTCCAAACCGCCGCTGGCATATTATAGGAACAGGTTTGTCACACGATACCCGTTGTTGTTCTAAGCGCTGACAAAGACAGACCAATCAGCAGTCGAGGTATTTCACCTCAGTTCTCCAAAATAAATTTTGGTGTACAAATACTTTAATATTTTAATGCAGCTCGATCGAGGGTTGGTCTTTTTGAGCCACTTAGCGCCCCTGGAAGAAAACAACTTTGTTGTCTCGTAGTCAAAAGCGCGACATGTGCCTCCCAATATCTGCAGCTTGATTTCTGCGCACCATGTGACGTGTGTTTACATCCTCTCAGCTGTTCTTGGAGAAAAACAGCGGTGGATCTTTAACGCCGCTAAAATCTTTACATCGCAACATCACTGCGTTCAAAAACACCAACTCTGACGTGCGACTGTTTCTTTGGCTTGTGCAAAAGTTAACAGATTCATGGCGTTTTTAAGGTCAGTGAACATTGTTGTTTCCGCAGAGATAATGCCGACATTTTTGTTTTGTTGCTTTGAGCTGATCTGGCCAGGATGTGCATGTGGCAAACATTTAAATGCAAGCCAATGCTGTTGGTTTCCGCATGCAGAAATGCGCAAATCGTTGCACTTAACAGTGCATGAATGTTTGTTGTTTTTATTACACGGTTAAATCATCCAGTTCCAACGCAAGGCTGTTGTAATGGCAGCGTCTTACTGGTTTTCCCTGTTTTGCAGCGTTTAAATGTCACCCTGCAGTTTTAATGAAGACACTAAATAACAGTTTTTCTCTTTCAGCAAACGAAAGCTCGTTTCGTCTAAATTGCACAAAAAGTGTTTCACTAGATTCGGTTTACTAATGGTTACGAGGAAAACAGTAACAATACTGCCATCACGCATTTATATCTGAAGCCTGGTCTTTAATTTTAAAAGGCTGTCTGCGTTTGATCTAACAAAAATATTTTGATTGTCATGACAAAATATATAACCACAAGACCAGAGACACGACGCACTGTTTTGGCTTTTATAAATATGTGAAAAATCAAGCTAGTGCACGAGGGTTGGTTAGATGTTTGGAGTTATTGAGTTTATTTAATGTTCGTGAGAGATTATGGCGGATCTTAGCATGCGAACCGTTTTTATATTTCTACCTTTATTTTCTCTTCTTTGATTTTGCATTTGACAAACACGTCTCGGTATCTCAGATAAAACGTGTAGAGCACACGGGCATCGCGATGGCACGCTCGCACAGGTCGCTGAACGTTTCATAACGCAGTGCGGATGTATGTTGTTTTATAAGTCTTTTAACTCCGCTGCGTCGTGAACTGTGCAGATCTTCATCTGTGTGGATCGGCGTCACGTCGTCGATCCATACAGGCGTCACGCCGTCGGGCCCCATCCGCATGACGTGTACATCCCACGTCGCTCGACGCGAACAAATAAATGCTTTTCTGTCAACTTTGCACAGAAATCTGCGCCAGAAGAATAAATTATTATTTTAACGTGACGTGTTTGCGCCATTTTTGCTCTATTTGGTTGAGCTGAGTATTGTGGTGCTGTTTCTTTAAATGTCCATTTTAAAAAGAATTCGACCCTACCGCGGCACCGTGCACATTAATACATTATTTCTTATTTTATTACATTATTTCCTGTCTTATTATTATGAAAAGACTGATGAAAAATGATTTTGTTGTTGTTGTCACTGGGTAATTCTCAAGAAACCTGCCCAAAACATGTCCAGGTCAAACTGCACCTCAAAAACAAAAGGTAAATGTACTATATTCATAAATGCATAGTCAAATTTTAGAACCATTAAGATTAATTTGCATTGTGACATTGTTTTCATGTCGAATAGGTATATTTCTGTTCACACTTTACTGTAAAACAAAGTAAAACCCTTATTATAATGTATTATGTACTCAAAAAATAATAAATTGTAAAGCATTTAGACATAACAGATGTATTTCATGTACTGCTTTTGATGTAGACCTGTGCTGAACCAGGAATTATAAGCAAAAACAAAAATACTCAGTGAAATAATATGAATTTGGGCCTGAAGTGTGCTTAAATGTCATGTGTTATTGATTAATGTAACTGTTTATTATTGTTATAGCATTGTTTTGATGGTGTGTCTCTCTTACTGTCTCCACACAATGGTCCACTTAGCATCTACATGAGCAACATCACACGACTTCCTGAAACTCCAGTCTTTGAAGTGCAAATTGCAGTTTGCTATAACTGGCTATTGTAACGAGTCCTTGACTTTTTAGGAGTACTGTAACCGGCGCTGTAACATGGTGTAATTCAACTTAAACCATTTCTAACTAAAACATTCCCATTTGTTTCCCAGAGAGATTACACTAAATATTTGTACTGTAAAAATATATATATTTTTAAATATATTTTAATATATAAAATCCAGGTACATTCCCTAAAATCTTGGGAGTGGGAGTGTTTTAAGGACAAAAATGTGCAAGTTGCACTAAGAAAGCCGTGCTTTTATTTTGTTTAATTGCAAGTATAAAAATAAACTCGAGACCTGTATTTAACATGTTAATAGTTACATGTTGTTATCTTCTCTTTGCTGATTGGTGGGTTGGTACAGAGGAATGTGGAGCAGGTTTGTTCTGGTTGCGTTTTGGTGTCTGTTCAGTGGTAATGATGTAATTATGCAACAAGCAAGTATAAACACGTTAATGATGGATCAGCTCGGCTTTATAACAGACTGTTCCAGTTAATTGTTCCTGTTTCACTGTTAACCCAATAACAACCCAAACAGTAGCTCAACTTGTCCACAACAAAACCAGTTGGCACTGAGAGAAAAACGCCCTTGTTTTTTATTCTGTTATCTGACATTTAAAGACAGGGAAGGCATTTCCTGAAACCTTTTTTTATTATGCTGGTTAAAAGTCTCCTTACATCCTGATAGCAATCACTATGAAATGACCATAAAATATTCGTCCAATCATTGCATTCGGTCCATATGCAATGATAGGATGTCCAACTTGCCTATCAAACAATGTACGTGCACATGTGTTTTGGAGGGGGCGTGGCTTTGGAGAGCGCTCTGAAGGGAGGGCCGAACTGGATGAACTCTCCAGGGTAGCCATCAGGGCTTGGACAAAAGAGAGTAGGAGGTTTGACCCAGTTCACTTCCTGCTGTATTTTTAGTGCAGGAGATTCAAAGGGCAGTGGAAGAAGAAAAAAAGAGAAGACAAATGCAGAAGGCACAAGGGAAAAAAAATGTGCCTACAAAAGCAAAGCAGAACTCGGAAATAAACATGTGCGTGTTTTGTTGCTTAATGGTCAAGTCGTTCTTTTGAGCAACTGTGTCAGTAAGTCAGTGCTAATTGGAACAGGGAACAGAAACATGTTTCTATAATTGGTACGGTGTATATCGCTTTGGGTTGCGTGTGCGCTAAACCGCTGTAAATAAGGCTCTGGTTTGTTTGTTTTGTTTAAATTAAGATCTGCTGTGGGTTCACGCAGACCCTTGAAGTTACAGCGATTCAGTTGAACTCAATTACCCGTGCGCTGACACTTGAGGAATCTTCTCCTGCAGGCTGATGTTATTTGCAAGCATTACTTCTGCTCTTATTTTAAAGAGCTATTAAATGGTGAAATGTATTTCTATGCACACGTAAGTGAGCCGCACTTTCAAGTGTTCCGCTGAAATGTGCCGATTTATTAACTGTGCTTACCTCTGAAAAGGGAAAGTGTGTGTGTGTGTTATTTTTTTAAATGCTGTAACTGCTGTTTAACCCTTTTTAATCACCATTTTTCATTTTTGTAGTTCACATAAATGAAAAAAACTCCTTATGCCATTT